>JBBBDQ010000377.1:40000-187500 GCA_037127315.1 Ascarosepion bandense | reverse complement strand
TTCTAGGTGCTCGACGAACGTATCGGTTATGGCCTCAAAAAGCTTACTGATGAGTTTGTACTGTAAGAAGGAAGCTTGCACACCCGCGTTGTTGAAAACAGTGTGTACGCTTGACATCTTCCACGGGCTTGGGAAGGATTTTTCCTTCAAGCAGGGTTTGAATAACTTGGCTAAGATTGGGAATAATTCTGGGTTGATATTCTTAAAGAAGTTTAGTGGAATTTTGTCTGGGCCAGTAGCTTTTGTAGGCTCAAGGTCTTTAATAAGTCTAGATACTTTTCCAGCTATAATGGTAATACTACTGAGATTGCTCAGTGAGATGTAGGAAGTTGTGGAGGGGATGGTATTTTTCGTCTAATGTTAAGTTTAAAGGCAAAGATCTAGGCGAAGAGAGTTGCCTTGTCTATCAATGAAAGTCTGACCTTGGAGCAAATTTATAATTATAGGCACAGCCGCTTTACCTTTGTCCATGATTTGGTTGGCGATCTTCCAGAATTCATGGGATTCAATTTGTTTCTTTTCAACCTTGGCCTGGACTGCTTGTGTGCAGCTGCACTTGTCGCTTTCAAGATATGTTCTCTTTGCATTCAGAAATGCCCCCCTATCTACATCGTTCCTTGCAGTGGATGTTGAAGTATTGGTATTGGAGAGTTATGGCTGCAGCTCATTCAGGGATGAACAAAGGCTGACTCGCCCGGTTCACACTCCACCCACGTTTTTTGAACAGGTGAAGAGGCTCATCTTTTGTTCCCTGTTTAGGATGTTTCCTGACTTTCTTTCTTTTTTTTTTTCCAATCCTCTTTCACATTTTTCTTCTCTTTTTTTTTCTCAATTGGAGTAGATAGACTAAGCTATCGCCCGGTTCACACTCCACCCACGTCTATTGAACAGGTTAAGAGGCTCATCCCTTGTTTCCTGTTTAGGATGTGGTTTCCAGCTTTCTCTTTTCCAATCATTCTACTCTTAAGTAGCCCCATGCGCATCAGTGGCGTCACCGCCTTGCTTGGGGTGATATGATTTTAAAAAAAAATTGCTGATTTTTTTTGGTGGGGAGGCGGGGGTTTATAAAACTCTCCATTCAAAAAATGAACCAATGCAGCAGTTTTGGGGGCAACACCCTTGAAGAAGTTCGGAAGGGTTGCTTCATCATGTATAATAGCTGCCCAGTCTACCTTCGCATAGCGAAAATTCGTTCTATGAAACAGTACATGAAAGGGTTTCCTTAGGTTTGGCATCAATCTGGTCACTGATTAGGGAATGGTCTGACGTGCATGGAGAAGGATTAAAACTTTTGCTAAGCATTTATCAGAGTATGAGGCTAGAAAGAGGTCGAAGAAGTTTGCCTGATGTCCCGTTGCCTCCGTAACTCGGGTATGTACTTCAATGATCTGGCTTAGTTCATAGGCGATGGCGAAATCTCTGCGATATCTGCTTTCATCATCAGTTTTCTTGAAGTAGTCTAAGCATTCTTTATGGTGGATATTGAAGTCATTGTAGATTTGAAGACTAGCCGATGAGGATATTATCAATCTTCTCGGATATTCGGTCGAAGATTACCGTCCCTTCATCTTGAGGGCGATAAAGAACAAAGACAAATGTCGTACTATGGATGTAGGCCACGCGGAAGCACATATACGGGAGATTACGCCCCACGTTTTATTCGTCACTGCCACAGGAAAACTCGTCCTTGATGTAGGTTCCGCGTTTTGGCCATGACGATTTACATGGTCGTGTTTTGTTATACGTGGTGAGTAACCAGTGACTGTGAACTTCCCTAGTGTGCTTAAACGTTGATACAGGTTTCAGAAAGTAACGGGAGGTCTGGTTTAAGCTGAAGAAGATAGTGTTCCAATTTTGGAAAGTTGGAACCTGGATCTCTCACTTGGAGAGTAAAATTGTGTACGTGGCCTATTTTGTTGTTTCCTTTTTTTTAGGTTGGGATTGCTAGATTTCTTTATATACACTTTGATTGCTTTCATGTGCGAATTAGTTGGTCGAAGACTATTAGGCAGTGAGACATGCACACCCACAGGAGTTGGGTGTGTTATGAATAACCTGGAGGTTGGTTGGTAGAAGACTAATAGGTAGTGAGACAGGCACACCCACAGGAGTTGTGTGTCTTATGAATAACCTGGAGGTTGATTGGTTGGTAGAAGACTAATAGGCAGTGAGACAGGCACACCCACAGGAGTTGTGCGTGTTATGAATAACCTGGAGGTTGGTTGGTTGGTTGGTAGAAGACTAATAGGCAGTGAGACAGGCACACCCACAGGAGTTGTGTGTGTTATGAATAACCTGGAGGTTGGTTGGTAGAAGACTAATAGGTAGTGAGACAGGCACACCCACAGGAGTTGTGTGTCTTATGAATAACCTGGAGGTTGATTGGTTGGTAGAAGACTAATAGGCAGTGAGACAGGCACACCCACAGGAGTTGTGCGTGTTATGAATAACCTGGAGGTTGGTTGGTTGGTTGGTAGAAGACTAATAGGCAGTGAGACAGGCACACCCACAGGAGTTGTGTGTGTTATGAATAACCTGGAGGTTGGTTGGTTGGTTGGTAGAAGACTAATAGGCAGGTGAGACAGGCACACCCACAGGAGTTGTGCGTGTTATGAATAACCTGGAGGTTGTTTTGGTTGGTAGAAGACTAATAGGCAGTGAGACAGGCACACCCACAGGAGTTGTGGTGTTGAATAATGAATAACCTGGAGGTTGGTTGGTTGGTTGGTTAGAAGACTAATAGGCAGTGAGACAGGCACACCCACAGGAGTTGTGTGTGTTATGAATAACCTGGAGGTTGATTGGTTGGTAGAAGACTAATAGGCAGTGAGACAGGCACACCCACAGGAGTTGTGTGTGTTATGAATAGCCTGGAGGTTGGTTGGTTGGTTGGTAGAAGACTAATAGGCAGTGAGACAGGCACACCCACAGGAGTTGTGCGTGTTATGAATAACCTGGAGGTTGATTGGTTGGTAGAAGACTAATAGGCAGTGAGACAGGCACACCCAC
This sequence comes from Ascarosepion bandense, assembly GCA_037127315.1. Classification (NCBI taxonomy): domain Eukaryota; kingdom Metazoa; phylum Mollusca; class Cephalopoda; order Sepiida; family Sepiidae; genus Ascarosepion; species Ascarosepion bandense. Next base: position 184,491 of record JBBBDQ010000377.1, on the reverse strand, counting down.
AGGAGTTGTGTGTGTTATGAATAACCTGGAGGTTGGTTGGTTGGTTGGTAGAAGACTAATAGGCAGTGAGACAGGCACACCCACAGGAGTTGTGTGTGTTATGAATAACCTGGAGGTTGATTGGTTGGTAGAAGACTAATAGGCAGTGAGACAGGCACACCCACAGGAGTTGTGTGTGTTATGAATAACCTGGAGGTTGGTTGGTTGGTTGGTTGGTTGGTTGGTTTACTTAACCAGCATATCAACCTTAATTATGTCATTTAATGCTGAAAACCGTTTTGATTTCTTTTATTTAGTTTATTTGTTTTATTGTTTTTTGTTTGTTTCAAGATTCATTGGGATTTGTTTTTAAGGGCAGGGTCCCCAAGCCTACCCTTGTTATTTAACCCATAACCACAGGGAAGGGACGGATTAATACATTTACCAAGGGTACCAGTGCTTTAGTGAATACATGGTATTCAACTGGAATTCGAACTCGGCTCACCGATTTCTCTTTCCGAGCCGATATCCACTGCACTACAACGCACATCCATCACTAAACGCTTACAGCACCTGGTATTCCCAAGCGGTCACCCATCTAAGTACTGACCAGGTTGAACGTTGCTTAACTTCTGTGATCGAGCGAGACCCGGTGTATTCAACGTGATAGGCCGTAAGCCCCATGACCTAGAGAGATACAGCCGTAGCAGTACCCTTCTTCATCACACCCGGAGGCTCCACCGGAGACAACTGCTTGATCCAGAAACTTTTGACAAAATTGCAGTCTAATAGTCCCGATATTATACACCTGCTGATAGGATCTTCGGAGGTCTCCGTAGGTTCAGATCCATGACTATTAGACGGATAACACCAAAACCCAGAAAATATCTACCACCAGCACTTAATGAAAGGGCAATCAATCCAGGAAAGAAGGTACATGCATGATGCTCCAAGTGGACATGTTGTGTCTCCCCAGAAGTCAAGGCAACCTCCTTGGGTCAGAAACATCTTACCGAAAACTAAAAGCACTAAAACAAGCTAGATGTTTCGATGTTTAGTTAGGACGAGTAATTCATTCGGATATTTCTTATCTGGTTACCAAAAAGGCTTCAACCGACCCATTCTACAACCCTGACCATGCGCATAATTATTAAAGAAAATAATTTAAGAATTTCCCCATTAAATTAAGCATTTCTTTAATTTTACATATTTCTCAATAAAATAAGATTAAAGGTTTTCTTTTTGCTTTTACGTGTTAAACTTGCATCAGACCCCGTCCTTCCCTTCTGAATTCGCTGTATTCACTTAAATGCAAATAATCTTGAAAAAGGTTTCTTATACCTCTAGGTGTGGGTTAGATAACGAGACAGATTGGATTCTGCAGCCTTGGTTGGCAACCAGTCTACCGCAGAAAGAAATGGCAACCTACTGCAGGAAAATTTTCTGCCCAGTCAGTGACGAATCGAAAGAGACATGATCGCTCGAGTGTGTATCACGTATGTCACTTAACTAACTGAATATAATAGTTAGAAACATAATTAAAACTTCTACTGGGCATAAAGTGGGGGATCAGTTTTCTATTGCTATGAATTAATAAACCAATCCCCCACTAATTATACTTAATACAATGTAATATAATGTATCTCTTCTCCTTCCAGTCATGGGTTAAATAATAGGATAGATTGGGTTCTATAGCTTTAGTCGGCAACCGGTCTACCGCAGGAAGTAATGGCAAACTACTGAAGGATAATCTTCTGCCCAGTCAGCCATGTCTCTAAAGAGACATGATCGCCCGAGCGTGTATCACGTACGGGACTTAACTGACTGACTTTACTTGATAATATTTTCATGGATAAAAAAATTATCGTAAATCAGAGAAAACATTATTTCGAAAGATATATTTGATCACCCAAAATACAATATTAAATATAATAATTAATATTGATATATTAATAATAATAATTATATATATATATATATATATATATATATATATATATATATATAATAATAATATATATATATAATTAATAATATTTATATATATAATAATATATATATATATAATAATATATATATAATAATAATATATATATAATAATAATATATATATAATAATAATAATAATATATATATATATATATATTAATAATATTTATATATTAATAATATATAAATATTATTAATATATAAATATTATTAATATATATGTATTAATAATATTTATATATTAATAATATATATATATATATATATTATATATATATATATATATATAATGATATTAATATCGAAATAGATATTTCGCTGATTATTTACATCACCTTCAGACCCCATAACCTGAAGTGATGCTCCTGATCTTTAAATACACACAAACATTTGATGAATGTGTGTAAATTGCCATCATCAACGTAAAGCCAACAGAACACCCTTGATTACAAAGCGATGCTTTCTGTGTATTTACCCACAAATTTGTCGGTTTTAGAATATTAACAAAACTTCCTGACTTGTTTTCGCGCTACTAAACCTAGTGTTTGTGTCAACCATTTTTTTTTTCTTTCTAAAGTTCGTAAAATCGTTCTACCTCTTCTTCTAAACTAAGATGTTCTTTTTAAGGTTTTTTTTTCTGTCCACCCCCCATTCTACTTGTTAACGTTCTTTCAGGATCCCTATAATTTTTTAAAAAAAATTGTTCTTTATTCTTTCTTCTTTAGCAGACGAAATTCTTTGAATACAACGTAAAAAGAACAGAGAAAATACACACGAACAAAATAAATAAATTGAGCCTAAATGCTTCGATGTGGGAGGAGGTGTGGATAAAAGAATAGGGGTCTGGATGACAGAAAAAAAACCTAGAGAGAGACATGTTGAAGAATTAAAAAAAAAAAAAAGAAAAAAGGCTTTGGTGAAAAATCTAAATCTTTGGTGTGTCCTGAGTTGGGTGTAAGCCTGGGAAGAGCAGTGTCTGTTACTCCCCATGTTTATCCAGATCAGACTTTTTTTTTATTTTTTAATACAAGGAAGTGTTTTCAAAAGGAAAATATTTCGTGGTGGGAATATTTTTTGAAAAAATTTCTTGATTTATTTTTCATTCTTTCTTTAGGAGCTTGTTGCGCGTAGAAAATGGAGAATCAGGCCGAATCTTACTTCTTTCTTTCTCTTATTTATTCATTTATTTATTTTTGATAAAGGGAGAATTTAATTGTCTTTGTTTCTGGAGCTCAGTCTATTGATGATGTTATTGTTTTTTGCTTTTAACGTTGTTATTTTTTTTCTTTTTCTTTTCGTAAATGCTATCTAAATTTAGACACATTCTGAGCCTGGTTTTTCTTTAATTTACCTCGACTAATTAAGGCAGACACGTTATTTCATGGTAAATCGGAAGTGTAGGTCTATTTCAGGCGAACCATCATCTTCTTCCGTCTTTATTGTACAAAAGATCAAAAACCAATGCTGGTATATACTTAAGGATATAAAATATATTTAAAGGATTTCGTAAGAATATTAAAATTCATAAATATAAGATAGTCCCTGTATGTGTATAAGAAGCAAATAGAAAACGTTTATAAATTTAACATGTTTTATTTTTCTAAATGTTTCATCAAAGAATAAAATGTAAAGGAGGAAAAATGAAAAAGTAACGGTATTTATAATTTTTGCGTTGGTCAGAATTTTTCCTTCTCTTACTTGCTTTGTTATATATGTTTGTCATTCTTCGGATTCCGGTTTATATATATATATATATATATACACGTGTAGTGATCAAATATGTATCACGACTACTGTATTATGCAATCATTTTTAAGTTTTTTTTCCTTATGCGATAAGATAATATCCTTGTGAATGTATAAATCCATATCTACCCACCAGCTATGAGCTACAGTAGGTATTGTTTCCTAAAATATCATTGTTTTTCAAAAATATTGTTAATGCAATATTGACTCGGGAAAAAAATAAAGAGAAATGATTAATCTTAAATTCTAAAATAGAATCCGGAATTAAATAAGTAATAATGAGTTTATAAGTTGTCAAAAACAAATTAATCAATAAATAATCAGTAGGGAAAGAAAGTGGGAGTTTAATAAATTATCTCTGTAAATAGGCATATTAGCATATTAATACCTGATCTAATTATGAGATAAATTAAATCTCACTTTCTCATATATATATATATATATATATATATTAATCGTGGGATGCTAAATTTATTTTTTCAACGAGTGACAAGATGTTTCTAATTTGAAAGTTAATCAAAATTTGCAAGCAAATCATTCACGACAACCTATTTATATAAACCGAACATGCACAAGAAACAAAACAAGACATAGTCACGAAATAATTATTTTCACGTTCTTCAACATCACTTTTTCAAAAAATCAATCAAATAAAATTAAAATTCATCAATTAGTAATTAAGTTTTCAGTATCGATTTGTGATGTTCGGTGAAAAATCAATTCGTGACGGCAACCTATATATATATATATATATATTCATCCACATACAATCCTGTTTCGCTGTATCCCAGCTCATCAGTGTGGCTAAACATCCACTTGCTTCTGGCCGGGATCGAAACTCGACTGATTTGGTGTCAGTCGAAGTCGCTAACACCTAAGCAATAGGCTCACGATGTCAGAGAATGGAAATTTTAGCGTGTTATATATAAGTGGCGTATATACACGCCAGTCACCGAAAGAACTCAATTCATTGCTGAAGAGTTATATATATATATATATATATATATATATATATATATAAAACAAAAATGTTGGTATTTAAATCCGTTGAATAGCCATTTCTATGAGAAAATCCTCGCTTATTCAGCAATGGCGAAACGAAAATTTTATTTACTCAAGATTTCCTCGTTGAAATGGCTATTCAACGGATTTAAATATCGAAATTTCTGTTTCATTTTTTATATTTAGCTCTGTAAATAGAATAGAATATTTGCATCGAGCCCTCCACCTTGATCAATTTTAATATTAATGAAATTAATATTAATTAGGTAAATCCCAGAAACCCGATCCTATTTGATAATCCTTTTGGATTTAATATATATATATATATATATATATATATATATATATATATTAGAATAAAGTAAAATAACAAAATAGGAAACGTATTTCAATCTAACATGTTTCACTTAAAGCTTCTTCAGAGACCGAAAGTAAAATGAAAAATAATAAACAGACAGTAGTATACTGTTATGTAATTGATTTGGGGTTAATTCATTAGTCGCATATGTGTTACATGCACTAAAGCAATTAAAAAATATCTTGTTTCAATACAGGTGATAGTCTCCTCGTTTAAGTTGGTGAATGCTGTCATAATCCTTGCCTTCAGTTCATTTTTTGGTGTTAAAAGGAGTTCTCTGGGTCTCTTGCTCAACTGCGTCTCGCACATAAAGATCAAGTGGAGAGTTAGATGGCCAGATATAAAGGCCAATGTGGTCGCAGAAATTACCTGACAGCGAAGACTGGGTTCTCCTGCTTGGTTCAGAGTCCTGTTGCCAGATATAGGGTCTTTCATTAGCCACCCTTTTGATCTAGGTCAGCACTAGATGTAGTTTTGTGTTCAGTCAGAAGACGAATTGAGGCATAAGGTGCCTATCACGAATTGAGGCATAAGGTGCCGATCACGCCAAACAACCTGGCGCTGCCTGGATATATAATAAAACTATTTCCAGATCCTCTGCATTGTCCTTAGTTTGACACCCAAACACCGTGAAATGTTTGTATTGGAGTTTCCGGCGTGAATGCTACCGAATGCAACATGCCGTTTCCAGGATTCTGGCTGAGTTACATCATGCTGCTCTTTCTTTCACAGACCGGCCCCAACTGACCTAACTTACTATGCAGTCTACAATCAAAATCAAACAACGCACATGCGAGAAATTAAAAATATTAAATATTGACTGTTTTGCTGATTGCACACACACACACATACACACACACACACACTCTCTCTCTCTCTCTCTCTCTCTCTATATATATATATATATATATATATATATATATATATGGCCATCCGCAAACAGATCTGTTTCGCTGTATCACAGCTCGTCAGTACTGAACCCGACCGAATTGACATCAGTCGGAGCTATGGGCGCTCGGTAGAAGAATGCAGACTTTAGCGTGTTATATATAATGTAAACACACGCCAGTAGCCGAGAGTGTTCAAGTTCATTACGGAATGATCGACATATATATATATATATTATTTTTTTTTATTTTAAACCCAAAAGGATGAGCAAATAGGTAAATCCCAAAACCCGATACTATTAATATTAATTTTATTAATATTAAAATTTATCCAGGTGGATGGCTCGATGTCAATAGTATGTTCTATTTACAGAGCCAAATATATATAAAAAAACAACTTATAATGGTAAAAGAGGTGCAGTTTAGACCATCAAACGATTATTTCTTTAAGTGCACAATCAAAAGAACTGAATATGCAGAACCAATAATATATTAAAAAATGGAATGTTCACCGCTTACTTGCAACCCCGTAGTGGACATTTCGTTCACAGGCGCTACTCGATCTTTATTTCCATGGAATGTATGATTCCGCAAGTTCTCTCTTTCGGGATTAAGTCCCGCCATACCACCCACATTGTAGTGAACCATCCTCATTCTCTTCGTATTCCATTGGTGAGAGGTATGTTCCACTCGACGAGCTTGTTCCTTTAAATGTCTACTTTGGGGAACCGACACTGAAGAGAATGCTTCCCAGATCACTTCAAGCTTAACCTGTACAAATCTAGAACTAACAGTTGTCTTCTACATATATCACCATAAACTGTACCTCTTACTCTGCAATACCCTACTTCGAATAGCTCTTGGGCCTTGTACAGAGTGAACATCATTAGAAATACGCACACGAAAGACAGTCGTTCATAAGATAATGTCATCTATTTTATTATTTTGGTTTATTAAGTCAGAGATGCTTTTGTTGGCATGTCAGTAGAGCAGGAACAATAAGTGATAATACAATATTTAACAATAAGTGATAATATTTCGTCTTGTAACAAAAGTCTTGTAAAACTGCATTTGAAATTAAACTGCATAGACAGAAAAGGTGCTTCAATGGATGCGTCTAAGCAACAAAAAAAGGCGCCGATTGATATTCATCGACACTTGCAAAGAATTTAGTCTATATAATTCTTATTCCTATCTATCTATCTATCTATCTATCTCATTACTATTCATATCTATCTATCTATCTATCTCATTACTATTCATATCTATCTATCTATCTATCTATCTATCTATCTATCTCATTACTATTCATATCTATCTATCTATCTATCTATCTCATTACTATTCATATCTATCTATCTATCTATCTATCTATCTATCTATCTATCTATCTATCTATCTATCTATCTATGTCAGTCTTTCAAAAGCATAGGCAATATTTATTGTATATATAATTATTCTTTATAAGAGTGTCTGTCCTTGAGTAATATGTGTCGGAGTAATTAATTTTTCACTGAATATCTGCCTGAATCACTGAATTAGACTGTATCTAAACCTACTGTTCTCTCATCAAGAAACGTCGATAAAGTACAATTTTTATGAAAAAGTTTAAATTTGATTATTAGATTAATGATTCTTAATGTTTACTTTTTTTTTTAATCGTATCACCCCGAGCAAGGTGGTAATGCCACTGATGTGCAGGGGGCTATGTAATAGTGAGAAGATTAGAAAAGAGAAAGCCGGAAACCACATCCTAAACAGGAAACAAGGGATGAGCCTCTTAACCTGTTCAATAGACGTGGGTGGAGTGTGAACAGGGATTATATATCTAAATTAAAAAGTTATGATGACCAAGATGTTTTTCTATTAGCATCAAATTTAAAATGAAACTAATGTTAATAATGTGTATTTTCTTTATTCGATTTACTTTTAAATAAAGAAATAGAAAAATGGAGTTAATTGGTAATGTTTAATGGTTTGGGACCAAATCAGATCGCCGTTTTCTGCTGGTTTCAATTACAACTTTTTATGGGTCCTTTCGCTTTCTCTCCTTATTTGTCGTTTTCAGAATTCGATAAATCAAATTGATTTTTGTCGAAATTCCATCAGTAAACAAATGCACAAACATTCAAAATTAGGGGAAAAAATTTTCATGTGATGTTAAAGAGTTTTTTTTTTTTTGGAAAGCGAATAAAAGGAATGAACTAATGCCTGTGTAAATGATAAGGTCACGTTTGAAAGAAAGCATATCTGCTATTATTAGCCGAGTCAAAATAAATTTGGATATAGATCAAACTGATGCAAATTAAAATACGTAATTCAGTAAAATGGTAAACACTAAACATATTGTGGAAACTAGTTTAATTGAATTTTCTATTTCAATATTTCACTCTCTAGATATTTCTCGCATTTCGGAAATGACATACACACAAACACACATTTTCTTTCACTTTAAAATGCACACACACACACACACACACACACACACACACACACACACACAAATATTGCTGAAGAAAACAATCATCTATACAGACACGCACACGCACTCTCCCTCCTCTCACTCTCCCTCCTCTCACTCACACTCTCTCTCATTCACTCTCTCTCTCATTCACTCTCTCTCTCATTCACTCTCTCTCTCTCTCACTCACTCACTCTCTCTCTCAAACACACTACCGGCCATAATTATTAGGCCACCCCAGTTAAAAAAAAATGATGTATTTCATACTATTTTTAATATTTATTGCCAAGTGGATAATTCTAAATGAAAACAGAATGTTTCTTTATTTTATTAATACATTGCAAATTTTTACAAGGGAGCCAGGAAGCCTTTGCTTCAACCAGCCAGTAAGAAATAGAGACTAGCATGGGGAAGAGAGCACAAAAACTGGACACCAGAACAGTTCATTTTATGCACATGTTATTGTGCAGTATTAACAAAAGAACCATTCTATTTTCATTTAGAATTACCCATATGGCAATAAATACTAAAAATAGTATGAAATACAAAATTAAAAAAAAATGTTGGGGTGGCCTAATAATTATGGCCGGTATTGTATATACACGGAAAAAAATAGAAATTTGCCATCTAAATAGTTCCTGAAAGCGGAAAAGTTTTAGATCCAGTTATCTCGTGACTCATTAGAGTCGTAGGGGCCTCACATGTACTGCAGTCGCAGTAGAAATGGTGTTTCTTTGAGCACAACACTCTGACAGAGCTCATTCCTCTCTAGGTTGGTTTGAATTCAGCGTTTTCCTTCTCCTAGAAGACCAGTTGCCACGCAGAGCAATAGAGCTCAGTCTATCCTGCTTTTTTACCCATAGCTTGGAGCACAAATGATGGTTTCATACCTTTCCCAAGGGTATTTGCATCGGAATTCGAACTTGGCTCTCCGATTCTTTAGTTCCAGTCGTTATCCATTACTACAACGTGCCTCCATTATAGTATGCAGTGCGGTTACAATTGTCAACATTGCTTAGTAACTGGCAATTTCACGCCTCAGTACGTTCTTCAATTAATATATATATATATATAGTCATTCGAAGACAGATCAGTTTCGCTGTATTACAGCTCATCAGTACGGTTAGACTCCGGTTGCTTTTTACCCAGGATTGAAACTCGACCGAATTGGCCTCAGCTATGGGTGCTCGGTAGAAGAAGGCTGGCTTTTAGCGTGTGATATATCATGCATATACATGCCAATAGCTGAGATTGTTCTAATTCATTACTGAATGAACGATGCGTAGATCCTAGAGTAGTTACTGCTTTTTCAAAGTCTGCTATTCTTCCAGAATGCTCAATCAGTGTGAGAGCGTAAATAGCCATCCCCAGACAGATCTGTTTCGTTGTGTGTGTATATATATGTGTGTGTGTGTGTGTTTTATACTTTAGCATAATTTTCATTTCTAATGGTAATTTCATTATGGCACTCATATGGGGTTATCCTGAGTTTGTTAAACGGGTTTTTCCCTAATACTCTTTTCAAGTATATATATATATATATATATATAAGATATATATATATATCTTTATATATATATATATATATATAATTAAAGATATATATATATATATATATATATATATATATTATATATATATATATATATATATATATATATATATATATATATATATATATATATATATATATATATACGGAAACTTACGGAATTGGCATTAACCGACATATTAAATTTATTTGTTTGAACATTATTTTTAATGGATACTCGTATTTAAGTAGTTAGTCTGTTTTTTCTATAATTAAACTGTACATTTTAAATATCCACTGGCCTGGAATATTCGAGAAATTTGGCTTATGAAAATATATATCTTCCGGCAGGATTCGAATTTGGAACTCTTAAAATCCTACAGAAAGATTCATCTTTTCTTAAACAAGATTTCCTGGTTATTTAAGGATATTGAAAAATGTACTGTTTAATTACAGGAAAAAAAAAAGCATAAAAAAAGACTATCCACTCAAATATGAGTATCCATTAAAAATAATGTTCAGCCTAATAAATTTATACAGGGTGTCCATAAAGTTCGTGTGCACTTTAAAATTGTATAACTTTATTTGTATTTGCGATAGAAATAATTTTTAAAAGATTAGAAAGAAGTAAATCTATATTTTCAAGGTTTTATTATTTAAGTTTCCACTTGTCCTCCATCATTAGCAACGACTAATACGATTTTGCAGTTCATATTTTTTTACTCATCTAAAAGCTGTTGCAAATTTTGTGGTAAAGAATTATTCAATAACTATACTTAAAACTAGGTACATTAAACTTCATAACATTTTTTTACAGATTATTTCTATCACAAATACAAATAAAATTATAAATTTTTAAAAGTGCGCACGGACTTTATGGACATATACCGTAAATTGCGACTCAGAAATCGAAATAGCTATAGAATGGTTCACGTGTAATAAGCTCGAATAGTTACCAACAAGAATTCAATTTTTAATTTTAAATTAATGTTTTATTTTGTTAATTTTTAAAGTATTCATAATTTGTTACGAATGTTCAATTGACGCTTTGTTAAAAAACAACAAAGTAAGAATACTCATTCCAATGAGTCATTGAAAAAGAATAATTTTTTTTTTCTAATTCATGATAAATCTTTTCACTGCCTCTTCTTTATTTTAAAATAATTCAGGTGAAGAAGCAGTATTTTTTACTACCCACCGACCCTGCCACGCCCTACCAATTTTTTTTTCTCTATCAGGTCTTTTGTCGGTTAATGCCTAAAGGTCCTCCGTTTTTCAGCCACCTACCCAATGAGCCTTTCTCTCACTCACTCACTCACTCTCGACCAAGTCTACCCCCACCCCTAGAAAAAAAATCAACGCCCACTAAACGAGAGCAACTAACACCATCACTAAAATAAGCACAATTTTAAATACAAAGGCGGGTCCGGCAATTTTGAATTTTTCTTTCTTGATTTTTACTTTTTGTTTGCTTTTTTGTAGTGGAAGGACAGGGAACCATTTTTTTGCCTTTTACAAGTTCCCGTCTGATTCTAACGTTCCGAGATGACTGCGCGCGCGCACACACACGCACACGTCGGTGTGATGTAATTGTTAGTTGGTCTGATCGCTACTATTCATTAGTGAATTCGATTCTCACGTGGTAACCTTGTCCCAAAACCAATCTTAATAAATAGCTTTCAGTAAAAATTAAAAAAATACGGGGCCTAACTTGATGAACATCATCTTAGCATCAAGAAACGGATTAGAGAAAAAGATTACTATACAAAAAGATATGTTTGTATTATTCAATGAAACATTTCTCTCTCTCTCTCTCTCTCTCTCTCTCTCTCTCTCTCTCATATATAGCTTTTCAGCATTTTTTCCAGGGTGCTGGAATAACTAAAAAAAATATATCATTGTCATATTTAATGAAAAATGCTTAAAAGGAAGATTGCTACCCTAATATATATATATATATATATATATATATATATATATTTTTAATCATATCACCACGAGCAAGGCGGTAACGCCACTGATGTGCAGGGGGCTACATAGGAATGAAAAGATTGGAAAAGAGAAAACTTTTATGTGTGTGTGTGTGCGTGCGTGCGTGTGTGTATGTGTGTGTGTGTAAATATATATATATATATATATTATAAAGGAAGTCAAAGAAACTGACACACCCACAATCATATTATTTAACTTCCTCCAACCACGCCTCCTTAATTTTCTGAATAAGCATGAATTAATCTTGCATTTTCTAAAATAAATCATTTTCACCATTTGTTTTTAAAATATCACCTGAAGAACAATATTGTTCCGAAAAATGAAAATTTTTGTGTAGTGATATAATGCTTCTATAAACCATTGTAATAACAAAATTACTATATATATATATATATATATATAGGAAAATGATATATAATTTTTATCTATCAAGAACAATTTTAAAAAAATATGATAAAGTGGTAAAAAAACTTTTCCTGTGAAAAACTTTTCGTTATTTATGATTAGATGCGCATATATAACGGCATCAGCGTGAACGTAGCTTTAATCCGGTGATGAGGACGGAAGGCATCACATGAAAAATTTTTAAGCGTGTGTGTGTGTGCGCGCACGCGCGTGCCTGTTCTCGCGCGCACACATACGCACATACTTGGGAATGACCAAAAGTTCAAGGGTAAATCTCTAAAAATCAGTATTTTAATGACTAACCATCCGAATACTAACTTTGATGAATCGAAAGGCGAGGCGTTTTTGCATCCCTTTGTGTGTTTATGTATAAGTAACTGAAGCGAGTTTTCTAGAAGGCTGGCTAGTACACATCAAATTCTCGAACAATAGCTTGCCAGATAATTTTATTTAACATCGTTTCACGATAGATGTCTGTCTATCTCCATCACGCTATTTTATATAAGAATGGATTTGATATTCACTTAATCGAGGAAAACTATGATGCGCAAATTTTCTGCCTTGGCTCGAACATTAGCCATTGATGAATGCAAATTCATTAATTGACGTTGTTATTTAACTTGCTAAGATTAAAAGGACAAGGGAAAACAGCACATGAACAACAGGACTGGGGTTAGGAGTGATCAGCCAGTCAGTTAATTGTTTATGTGATACACGTTTGATGTGCGTTGTGGTGCATTGGATCGAGAAATCGGGAAACCGAGTTCGAATTCCAGCCGAATTCATTGCATTCACTTACGCGCAAATACCCTTGGGAAAGGTATTAATCCGCTTCTTCCTTCCAGTTATGGGTTAAATAACAGGACAGATTGGGTTTTATAGCCTTGGATGGCAACCAGTCTACCGCAGAAAGCAATGGGAACCTACTGCGGGATAATCTTCTGCCCAGTCAGTCATGTCTCTTTCGAAACATGATCGCCCAAGCGTGTTTCACGTATGGCACTTGAACTGACTGATACACGTTTGGGCGATCATGCCGCTTCAACTAGGTAGAATATTTTCCCGAAGTAGATTGCCATTATTTTCTGCGATAGACTGGTTGCCAGCCAAGGCTTTAGAATCCAACCTGTCTTAGGTGGAGGGAGAACAGACGGATTAATACCTTTCTCAAGGGTATTTACGCATAAGTGAATTTATCGGATTCAACTTGAATTTGAACTCAGCCCTCCGTTTTCTCATTCCGAACATATTCATTACACCACAATGCAAATCCTGAACTATAAAAAACAGGAAGTTGTGGAGAGCTATGATCACAGTGACCTAAAAGGGTACGGCACATAGGGGAGTCCCGCGCAATTGATCGCAGTTTTGAGTATAGAGATTATGTCTCGATATTTTTGTGTTTTTATTTTTGTTTAAATTTGTGATCAAAACAGCCGACAATTTTTTTTTCGTTGTACGTTGTGGTGTAGTGGATATCAGCTTAGAACGAAAAATCCGAGAGCCGGGTTCGAATTCCAGTAGTGGATATCAGCTTAGAACGAAAAATCCGAGAGCCGGGTTCGAATTCCAGCTGAATTCGTTGCATTCACTTACATGTAAATACCTTTTTGAAAGGTATTAATCTGTCTCTTTTCTCTCTATCTATGGATTAAATAGCAGAACAAATAGAGTTCTATAATCTTGGTTGGCAACCAGTCTATCACAGATGGTAATGGCAATCTATTGCGGGAAAATCTTCTGCCCAAGCGTGTGTCGTGTATGGCACTTGACTGACTAACTGATCTGTTTGAATATAAATATTACTTTCTTGTATAATATTTTTAATTCTTTTGTATTTCTTCTCTTTTTTTAAATTTATTTTTAATATGTTTTTTCTCTAGCATTGGCTTTTACAATTCTTATTTATTTTGGTTTGGTATTTGCCATAATGTGCCAAATTGTTCTTGTGAGACGTAAAATAAATGAAGACATTTCGGAAATTATTCATATTTTTTCTGCGTGAATATAATACTAAACAACCATTTTATATATATATATATATATATATATATATATATATATATATATATATATATATATATATATATTAGTTCTTAAAGAACTTGATACATACAGTCAGGACAAGTGCATACTACCACGACCCCCCCCCCCCGCTCCACATCCCAATCCCAGGCAGTGCTTTGTGGAAATCTATCTTATCAATACTTATGTTTTTCTCCATGTGTTCAGGCTTACGGCCATATCACGTGGAATACACCGCTTCTCGCTCGATCACCGAAGTTAAGCAGCGTTGAGCTTGATCAGTACTTAGATGGGTGACCGCTTGGGAATACCAGGTGCTTTAAGCGTTTAGTGACGGATGTGCGTTGTGGTGCAGTGGATATCGGCTCGGAAAGAGAAATCGGTGAGCCGAGTTCGAATTCCAGTTGAATACCCTGCGTTCGCTTAAGCACTGGTACCCTTGGGAAAGGTATTAATCCGTCCCTTCCCTCCAGTTATGGATTAAATAACAGGGTAGGACTTGGAGACCCTGCCCTTAAAAACAAATCCCAATGAATCTTGATACTCGAAAAAGAAAAAAAGTATTACTAGGCGCAAAAACTTATATAAAAAACAACAATAAATTGTTGAAAGAGAAAAAAAAGGTATTACCAGCAATAAATAAATAAATTTTAATTGGCAATAAATGACCCGCCGAGGTTGATATATATTCATATACGTTTTTACAAATATTTCGTGCGAGACGTTGCGTCTTTGTAGGATTAGATGCTCATGCATAACCACATCAACGTCAGCATCCCTTTAATCCGGTGATGAGCGCATCATATGAAAAAGTTTTACACGTATGTGTGTGTGTGAGCGTGCGCAAACACACACACATACTTGGGAGTACACACATACTTAGCGCGTTTGACTATTAAAGGATGTAAAAATTTTCACGGATTTTGATGTCACTCTGGGATCTGTTTTTTCCCAAATATCTAAGAAAAATCCAAGAAAATGCTTCTTCTTTATTCATAATGTTGAATCTGTTGAAATTCTTTCACTTTTTAGCAAGAAATATCTCAGGTTCATGTTATTATTATTGACTTATTTAAGATGGAAAAATCAATTATAACAGGTCTCTAATTTGTATTTAGATACATTGTATTTATTTTCTATTTTTCTAGTTGAATTGTTCACCTCTATTGTCTATAATCCATTTTTCTTTTCTTCTTTTATGTGCCATGTCCTTTCAGGACGTAGGCTATCATGGCTTTCCACATCTCCCTATCCCTGGTGGCTCTTAGCACGCCTTCTCCTGTTACACCATGTAACCCTTGTTTTATCATCCACTAGCTCAAGGCCAAAAATCTAGAATATAAATGTATAGAAACTAGCATGGCCACAAAATGAGGGATCAGTTTATATTTTGATTATAATATAGATTTGATCCCCAATTTTATACCTACATCAGTTGGTATATATATTCTTCTTCTATCTGTCCTGTCCTTTTAGGACGTAGGCAATCATGGCTTTCAACTTCTCCCTGTCTCTGGTCGCTCTTAGCACGCTTTCCCCTGTTGCATCACGCAACCCTGGTTCCGTCATCCACCTGATCACGTCCTTCAAATATGTTATCCGCTGCTTTCCGCTGTCTCTTTTTCCATCTATCTGACCTGTTAGTAACAGGTTCTCTAAGCCCTCCTTCCTGATTGCATATCCCAGTAACTTTAGTTGTCTCTTCCTGATGCTCATTATTAATTTCCTTTTCGTCTCCATCCTTTTCAAAACCTTGTCATTGCTCACATGCTCGGTCCATGTTATCCGCATCATCCTTCTGTAGAACCACATTTCAGCTGCTTCAAGTTTTTCCTTCATCTTCGAAGATATTGTCCAACATTCACTGCCTTATTGAAGAACCGACATCACATAGCAATCCACTACTCTCCTCTTTGTTTCTTGTGAAATTGTCCTGTTTCTTAATACTTTACTTAACTTCTGGAATGCTTCTTTTGCGTTGCCAATTTGCCTTCGGATCTCAGTGTCGCACTTTCCGTCTTCTGTTAGAACACTTCCTAGATATTTAAATTTCTGTACCTGCTTGATTTTAGAGTCCCTCACCTGTAATTGGCATTTTGGCCTGCCCTTTTTACTGATGACCATGCATTCGGTTTTCTTGCAGTTTATTTGTAGTCCTTTCTTGTCACTCTCATCAGCTACCTTCTGTAGGAGGTCTTGTAGATTTCTGTCTGTGTCTTCTCTCAGCACTGTATCATCTGCGTACCTTATATTGTTTAAATTGTGGCCTCCGATGACGAATCCTAATTAGGTTGAAATAAAATTTGTGTTTATATGAATGCTACCTTATGAGTGGCGGGGGGCTTATCATAGATTAAGTGTGGGTCTGTATCATAGATGGCTACGAGGCCACTGCACCGGCCCTTCATATAGTGTTTCAGAACTGCTGCTATATTTTTAATATTGTAATTTCAATACTTCTTTTGTAATTCTTTTTACATTTCTTTATTAATCTTTAAAAAATTCGAGTGATTAAGAAAAAAAATTTTAAAGTGAATTAAATTCCACGCTATCCAAAGAATTTGCTCGAATTCAAACAGTCCCCAAAAATGTGAACGTTAGTGTGACTTTTACGTGATTTGCCTGGGATCTCTTAGAAATGCTTGTTGTATAAACAATACATTTGGAAAAAAAAAACAAAAAAAACACCAACACGTTGTTTATAAAGACCTGTTTATGGCTTGTGAGATGAAAAGAATTTCATCATGATTGTCATTCATTTTGTATTTCCATTCTTGAATTCTTCACAATCTTTGCCCTCGATCTGCCCAGCATTACATTAGTTCCCGAGAGAACAGGACAAAATTTACAAGTATAACGAAGTCTTGTAGAGAGAAAAAAAAAGCAAGGTGATGGGGGTGTGGGGTTAAATATATGATCACTTTTATAAAAATATTTGCTGTCATTGTGGAGAAGGCATTGTCCATATGTTAAGACGACCACAGTAGCCGCGTCTGTTCTCGACTTAGTTTTGTAGTTTATTAAAGTTCTTCTAATAAAAGATAACTAGTTAAGTTAACTAGTCTCCTCCACAACTCATTATCATTAATTTGGTTATTGTAAGTACATATGCGCGCTCTCACGTATATATATATATATATATATATATATATATATATATATATATATATAGTTTATCTAAATGATATATACGCTCGGAAAATGGTGCATATAATTTTACACGGAGACACAGATTATATATTTATATACATATAGGCAGCAATCTTTCATTTAAACATTTTTCGTTAAAAACGACCGACAAGGAAGATTTTATTAATTTTTTATTTAATTTTTTTCAGTATTCTTTAGTTTCCTTTTTGCTAGAGAAAAGAAATGTAAAAATATTCCATAATTTTTAACTTTTCAAGCGCTTTCATCCACTTCACTTGCCATTTTCAAGGATGTTATTTTTTCTCATATATGTTTAGTGTAATTATTTTGGTTTTGTAATGTTTTTTTTTTTGTTTTTTGTTTTTTGAAAAGGTGAGTTCTTTAAAGTTGTCACGTGATGCGTGTGGCGGGCATCGTATGAGCGTCTGTCTGTAATTGATTCATGAGAAGAAACACAATCTTGTACAGGGCATTGAAATTCATACACTATATTAGTAATCGCTAGTTTAGATTTTATAGGGTTATTATTATTAGAAACAACAAGGTTTGTTGTCTTCTATTTTCTATAATATATACATTTTACATGTTTTTGAGGAATTACGGAAGAAATATGGTTTTTAATAATTTTTCGTATAAAAAATGTGTCCTGTTTATAATTAATGTGCATTTGGCTGCAATAAAATAGGTTTTGTTTTTTGTGTGTTATTTTTAATGCTAGTCTCATGTATTTTTGTAAGGATAATTTATTTGTTTATCAATGATGCAGTTGGGAAAATTATTGTTGGCTAAAGTTTGTTTTATGTTTTATATTTTATATCTTTAAGTGCGTTGACTATTATAATTAAGAAGAAAACAGTTTTTAATGGTGGGTTTTTTTATACAGATAAATGATAAATTCGTTGGTTTTGAGCTCTGTCGTGGTGCAGTGGATATCGACTCGGCGAGCCGAGTTCGAATTCCAGTTGAATTCATTGCATTTACTTACGCGCAAATGCCCTTAGGAAAGGTATTAATCCATCTCTTCCTTCCCGTTATGGGTTAAATAACAGGACAGATTGGGTTCTATAGCCTTGGCAGGCAACCAGTCTACCGCAGAAAGCAATGGCAACCTACTGCGGGATAATCTTCTGCCCAGTCAGTCACGTCTCTTTAGAGACATGATCGCCCAAGCGTATATCACGTATGGCACTTAACTGATTGACGTCAAAAAATGGAAATTTTGTCATTGCCTATGGGTTCATGAGTACATTTCAGCGAGGAGTTATTTTTATAATTTAATTTTAGATTTACGATTTCATCCAAAATTATTAAATACCATATTTCTGTTGTAATTCTTCAAAAACATGTAAAATTTATAATATATTATGGAAAATGGAAAACAGCCAACCTTGTGTCTACTAATAATAACCATATCAAATCTAAACTAGCGATGACTAATATAGTGTTTGAATTTCAATGACCTCTACAAGATTGTCTTTCATGTTATAAATCTATATTGGACATACTACCACTTCTCTGATTAGACGCCTTTCATGCCACCTATCTAATAATAAAATGCAATAAAAAAAATCATTTCTTAACCCATAATTAACAATAACATCTGAGGAAATTTTTGTTTGAAAATAAAAAAATCTATTGAAATCACAATATCAAAGGAACCTCGCTATAAGAGAGGTACTGTGTATCAAACTATTTTCTCTTACCATCAACCTTGAACAGTGAAAATAGTTTCGAAAGTTTTTTTTAGCACATGACAGCTTTAAAAAAAATTTCCTTTCCAAAAAAACAAAAACAAAAAAACAAAAAAACACTAAAAACAAATTACATTAGAGTCAAACATGAGGACACAGCAACACCGGAACAATTCTTACATAATTTGAGTTCTGAAAAGAAAAAGTCATCAGAACGCGTGAAAAATTGCATAAAAACTTAATGATTATATTTTGTGTCATTTTTAATAACTGGACATATATATATATATATATATATATATATATATATATATATATTACATAAATAAAATTCGGAAATAAAAAGTCTCATTAGAAAATATGAGAAAATACAAAAGAAAATCTGCAAGACTAAGTTGTTTCTATCGTTTAACACAACGTGTTTAAAATGTACATATATATATATATATATATATATATATATATATATATATATATATACATACACCCATGTATATATACTAACTATATATACTTATGTGTATATATAGCATAGTGATGATCCACGTATACTGTCTTAATATGTATCGGAAAAATATTAAAACGTTTTGAGTTTAAAAATGTGTTTTTTTGACAGTATTTGTTTATTTCTACTATTATATTTTATATTTCAGACCGCCCTCGGTCCTTCATCAGAAAAAACAGACCGAGGGCAGTCTGAAATATAATAGTAGAAATAAACAAATAATGTCAAAAAAAGCACATTTTTAAACTCACAACGTTTTAATATTCTGTCTTATGTATGTGTATATATATATATATATATATATATATATATATATATATATATATGTGTGTGTGTGTGTGTGTATGTGTGTATATATAAATATATGCATGTATAATTGAGAGTTACGTTTTCTTATGCTTTAGAGCACCGGTTCATCCTTTTATTTAACCCATACCTGGTGGAGCAGAAATGATTTATGCCTTTCCGATGGGTATATGTACGAAGTAAGCACAACAAACCAAACTGAAATTACTTTGACATTTTTTCTATGTTATACTCACCAAATATGGATCAAATTCACTATTCATGGCTTGCAATATGATCTAGCTTAACCTTCTCCCCCACCTTTCCTTCATTACTCACTCTCCTTTATATATATATACTGTTTGTAATTCTAGACAATGAGGACAAAGAAATTAATATTGTATGATTGAAACATCTATCTATCTATCTATCTATCTATCTATCTATCTATCTATCTATCTTCCATATCTATCTATCCCTTAAAGACGGAAAAATCTTTGAGAAAACATTTTATTCTTAATTCTCTTTGAAAGCTATATTAAATCATTATTTACATTCGAACTTTTTGCTATCATAACTTTTCAATCATTATACCGTCCGGCTTTCTTCAGGTATCTTTGAACTCTTTATTTAGTCTACGAGATTATTCACTCTTCACTGGCCATACCTAAACCTTCTGTTTTAGTACTGCGGAGTTAATGTTTGTACTGATTCTACCAAGTCACTAATGCCCAACACAGAGTGTGTGGATTCTTCCATCGATATCGACGTGTTAGGACCAGGCAGTTTCCTTTAGAACTAAATCAACTGCTAAACTTTCCACATACGGTTTGATTCTAGTGGCGAATGCACATGTAAACCACCACATTTTTTTGGAAGAACTGATAACAATGAAGCGTGCTTCGATATCTTTAAACATCCTTCTTTATTTATGATTGAATTCAGAGTTTTCCTATTCGTAGACTAGTTGCCAGCCAAGGCGAGGTTAAGCATAATATGTGAAGGTTCGTGTTGAACCAGTCGCACATTTTGGAAGAGCTGAGAAAAGAAATAATTCACAGTTTGATTCGATATCTCTAAACAGCTCTGCTCTCGGGACTGAATTCAGTTTTTTCCTAGACTGGCTGCCGACCAATGCGAGAGAGCCAAGTTTCCCATCTTATTTAGCCAATGTGAAGGGTTAAGGCTTGTATAGATCCCGTCACACATTTTGGAAGAACTGATAATAGCAAAATGTTACAGTGTGCTTCGATGTCTTTAAACAGTCCTCCTCAGGATTTAATTAAAAGTTTTACATTTTCTTAGACTGATTACTGATGAAAGTATTAGAGATGAGCCTGCCCTGATATTTAACCCATAACTTGAGTAATATGAGTTCATGTCTTTTCCAGCGACATTGGTGCGACGGGAAGAAAACCATGAAGTGGCATTTGAACCTGGTTCGCCGAGTTCACTATCTGCGCCGATCTCCGTTACATAATCCATATATCCAATATATAAATATATAAAGCTCTCGGTACAAGTTTTATAAATTTACATCGTCCTTTTGTATTTTATGTCATTTGTTGCATCTTGTGTAATTTAAGAATACTCGTTACCAGTGTAGATATTTATTAAGCTTATAAGAGTTTGAAAGATTAAGTTGCGCCAAGTCTTGAAAATAAGCTTTCGAAAGCTCGATTTTCTTTAGTCTAGTTTCAAATAGTGTCACCAGTTGGTAAGAAAAAAACATTGTTGTCAGTCAGTCAGTTAAGGGCCATACGTGATACACGCTTGGGCGATCATGTCTCGAAAGAGACATGACTGACTGGGCAGAAGATTATTCCGCACGAGGTTGCCATTGTTTTCTGCGGTAGACTGGTTGCCAGTCAAGGCTATAGAACCCAATCTGTCCTGTTATTTAACTGGAGCGAAGAGACGGATTAATACCTTTCTCAAGGTAAGTAAACGCAACGAATTCAACTGTAATTTGAACTCGGTTCCCCGATTTCTCGTTCCGAGCCGATATCCACTGCACCACAACGCACATCAGTAGGTAAGCTTAAAAAAAGAATAAAGGAAACTTTCTTTGTCACAACTGCTTGCCTGTGCGCTAGCCAGTACATTATACAGTATTTTTGACCCCTGTCAAGGTTGGGTATGGGAGTAGCAGCTTTTTTCTTTCCGGTACACCTTAGGAAAGTTAAGTAGTTATGAAATATGTTTTGCGTAAACATATCGTGCCTAGTCAGAGATGAGGCATTTTTGTCTCGATCTGTGGCGATTGAACAGGAGATCGATACCAAATTCAGGCAGAGGAAAGCGAGATGTTAAAATATAGCAACTTTAGGTGAAATGCGAATTCGTATTCCTTTTGTGGTGTGTCGGCGTTGTTGCCAGGCCCTATATTGAAACATTAGAGCTTTATCCGCAATAACTGTCACTCGGAAAGAAACGCCTGTGGCCCGCAAAAGTAGTGATAATTATTATTAACTAACTGTAAGAAGAAAACAAATTTATATAGAAAAAAAAATACACAAACCGATTTTGAAAAATTTAATGCATCGTTACTGCTTCGAGCTGGTAGGTTTTGAGTCAATGATTTGTCTATCTGTCGTTTACTACCGACTTGTGAAGGGAGGTTACTAAGGTCGTTGACGACTAATAGCGACTATTTTTTTTTTTTTTTTTTTTTTTTTGCTACCAACAATTAGTAAGTAACAGTGGGATGACGAGAACTGCAATGTCACTTCGTAACTATGCACGTAGTAGCGTGAATAGATGTTTTAGTGGTGAGACGATTTCACCATAATCTACCTCTTTCTCCTCTTCCAAATATCTTTCTGATTTTTTTCTATTTCCTTCCGTTTTTCTTTTATTCAATCTACTTTTTTATTTATTTCGTTTTTGCTCTTTCTTCTACCTTTTTCGCTTTATCATTTCTTCATTTGTTTCTCTTTCTCGCTCTGTTTCTCTGTCTCTTTCTTTCTTTCTTTCTTTCTCGTTCTCTGTCTCTTTCTTTCTTTTTCGCTCTCTGTTTCTCTGTCTCTTTCTTTCTCGTTCTCTGTTTCTCTGTCTCTTTCTTTCTTTTTCGCTCTCTGTTTCTCTGTCTCTTTCTTTCTTTCTCGCTCTCTGTTTCACTGTCTCTTTCTTTCATTCTCGCTCTCTGTTTCTCTGTCTCTTTCTTTCTCGCTCTCTGTTTCTCTGTCTCTTTCTTTCTCGTTCTCTGTTTCTCTGTCTCTTTCTTTCTTTTTCGCTCTCTGTTTCTCTGTCTCTTTCTTTCTTTCTCGCTCTCTGTTTCACTGTCTCTTTCTTTCTTTCTTTCTTTCTCGCTCTCTGTTTTTCTGTCTCTTTCTTTCCTTTTTCGCTCTCTGTTTCACTCTCTTTCTTTCTTTCTTTCTTTCTTTCTTTCTTTCTTCCTCGCTCTCTGTTTCTCTGTCTCTTTCTTCTTTCTTCTCTTTTCTTCGTCTTCTTTCTATCTCTTTTTTTTTTCATTTTTACGTTCGTATTTCTTGGTTTCTTTTTTTATTATTTTGTTTTTCTTTTTTCATTTAATTTTTTTCTATTTTTCATCCTTTTTCTATTTTTCATTCATCTTCTTTTTCTTCCGTTTACTTTTGTTTATTTTGTTTCCTTTTCTTTTTTTTCTATTTTTTGTTTGCTTTTCCTTTTTCTATTTTTATTATTTTTTCTCTATATTTTTCCCCTATTTTTCTTTTCCTTTTTCTGATTTTTCTTCCTTTATGTCTGTCTTTTCTTTTCTTTTTTTGTTTTTTCTTTCGTTTCCTTCTTTGTTTTTTCTTCGTTTTCTTTTTTTTTCTTCGTTTCCTTTTTTGTTTTTTCTTTCGTTTCCTTTTTTGTTTTTTTCTTTCGTTTCCTTTTTTGTTTTTTTCTTTCGTTTCCTTTTTTGTTTTTTTCTTTCGTTTCCTTTTTTGTTTTTTTCTTTCGTATCCTTTTTTGTTTTTTTCTTTCGTATCCTTTTTTGTTTTTTTCTTTCGTATCCTTTTTTGTTTTTTTCTTTCGTATCCTTTTTTGTTTTTTTCTTTCGTATCCTTTTTTGTTTTTTTCTTTCGTATCCTTTTTTGTTTTTTTCTTTCGTATCCTTTTTTGTTTTTTTCTTTCGTATCCTTTTTTGTTTTTTTCTTTCGTTTCCTTTTTTCTTTTTTTTTTCGTTTCCTTTTTTGTTTTTTTACCTTTTTTCTTTCGTTTCCTTTTTTGTTTACTTTTCTTTCGTTTCCTTTTTTTGTACTTTTCTTTCGTTTCCTTTTTTGTACTTTTCTTTCGTTTCCTTTTTTGTACTTTTCTTTCGTTTCCTTTTTTGTACTTTTCTTTCGTTTCCTTTTTTGTATTTTTTTTTCGTTTCCTTTTTTGTTTCTGTTCTTTCGTTTCTTTTTTGTTTTTGTTCTTTTGTTTCTTTGTTTGTTTTTGTTCTTTCGTTTCTTTTTTGTTTTTGTTCTTTCGTTTCCTTTTTTGTCTTTTTCTTTCTTTTCTATTTATCTGTTTTTTTTTCTTTTGTATTTATCTTTCTTCTATTCTGTTCTTTTCCGCTTTTTTTCTAATTCCTTTTCTATTTTTTTCTTTCCCTTCTTTGTCTTCTTTCCTATTGAGCGTGACGTTTGAAACAAATCCTATCAGTCATTATTTTCAGCATTTCATGCAGTATTCGACTTTAAAAGTGTAACACCTCGACAGGCTCGAACTCAACACGTTCACCAGAGATTGTCAGACGATATTTGTAACCATCACTCTACAGTAGTAACACCTCTTATCTAAATAATACATATCTCTTTGTGGGATACTGCTATTTCATAACTCTTGAATCGATTCCATAAGCGGCCTTACGGAGACTGGAAGCACAGAAAATGATTAATATCTGAATTGATCATCTGTCTTTTTAATAAACATTTATTAAAGTAGATTACGATAATCTTTAAAAATAAAAGGGGGGGGAGCTGTGTTTTATGTTTGACGTGACTTTGCAGAAGCGATAAAATATCCTAAGATGATTTATTAACATTATTTACATGGCTCGGACTGTTGTTCTCATCTTTATTGCCATATTCACGACGTTTCGGCCGCTGTACGCTCCGACTTTCTTCAGGTAACTGAAATTTTGCAATAAAGATGGGGATAACAGTCTGAATAATGTAAATAATGGCTAATAGATACAATACTTACTGGGTCTATACTATTTCTGTTTTTTTGGTATGTATCTGTGTCACGCTAGGAAAAATTTGTTCATAATTATTAGGCAACCCTAGTTTTTTGAAAAAATGATGTATTTCATACTATTTTTAGTATTTATTGCCAAGTGGATAATTCTAAATGAAAACAGAATATTTCTTTTACTATTATTACTTTGCAAAATTTAGCAAGGCAGTCAGGAAGCCTTTACTTCGGCCATCCAATAAGAAGAGGAGACTAGCATGGGGAAAAGAGCACAAAAACTGAACAGCAGAACAGTTCATTTGATGCACATATTGTGCAGTATTAACAAAAGTACCATTCTGTTTTTATTTAGAATTATCCACTTGGCATTAATACTAAAAATAGAATGAAATACATTATTTTTTTTAAACTTGGGCGGCCTAATAATTATGGCCGGTAGTGTGAGTAGCAGAAAATTTAAGAAAGGTTGAAAAAAAAAGAAAAAAAAGAAAGAAAACACTTAAACTTAGAACAATGCGAAAAGAAAGCTTGGAGAATTTGATACTCAGAGGACATTGAAGGCAACCTAATCTATCTGACGTATTTATGTTTGGTTGGTTGTTTTGTTTTTATGGCAAATCAACCTCGGCAGGTCATTTATTGCCAACTAAACTTTATTTATTCCTGGTAATACCCTTTCCCTTTCAACAATTTATTGTTGTTTTTTTTATATAAGCTTTGTGTCTAGGAACACATTTTTCTTTTTCGAGGATCAAGACTCATTGGGATTTGTTTTTAAGGGCAGGGTCCCCAAATCCTACCCTTGATATTTAACCCATAACTGCAGGGAAGGAACGGATTAATACATTTCCCAAGGGTACCAGTGCTTAAGTGAATGCAGAGTATTCAACTGGAATTCGAACTCTGCTCACCGATTTTTATTTCCGAGCCGATATCCACTGCACCACAACGCACATCCGTCACTAAACGCTTACAGCACCTGATATTCCCAAGCAGTCACCCATCTAAGTACTGAAAAGCTCAACGTTGCTTAACTTTGGTGATCGAGCGAGAACCGGTGTATTCAACATGATATGGCCGTAAGTCAAGATATTTATGTAAATGGTTGAAAGAACAATAGCTGGAGTATAATGAGTATACAAAAGTTGCTAAAAGCTACAATGAATAAAAAGTTGTGGAGGGCCATCATCTCACATGCCCAAAACAAACATAACAAATAGAAGAATCAGTATATAGTATCGGCACAGTCACTAACATTTTTTAAATTAAAATCTATGACGATCTCTGACCGAGCGAAATGAATTATGGTAAGACTTTACGAGTTTGGGTAAAAAGAGGCGAGGAAGAGGATGTGATGAAAAGGTAAAATGGTTAAAGTTTGACTGGTAGGATCAGTCAGTTAAGTGCCATACGTGATACACGCTTGGGTGATCATGTCTCAAAAGAGACATGACTGACTGGGTAGAAGATTATCCAGCAGTAGGTTGCTATTCCTTTCCGCGATAGACTGGTTGCCAGCAAAGGCTATAGAACCCAATCTGTCTTGTTATTTGACTCACAGCTAGAGGAAGAAGATATGTATTATAATATTAAGTAGTAATTAGAGAGGGATGAGTTTATTACTTCATAACAATAAAAAATGATCCTCCATTTTATGCCTAGTAAAAGCCTTAGTCATGTTTTTAACTATTATGTTCAGTTAGTTAAGTGACATACGTAATACACGCTTTAGGCGATCATGTCTCGAAAAAAACATGACTGACTGGGCAGAAGATTATCCCGCAGTAGGTTGCCATTGCTTTCTGCGGTAGACTGGTTGCCAGCCAAGGCTTTAGAATCCAATCTGTCCTATTATTTAACCCATAATTGGAGGGAAGTGACGGATTAATACCTTTCCTAAGGGTATTAGTTCGAAGTAAGCTGGACAATCTCTGTTTGAATTACCGGTTACAACTGTAAGCTTGGAAATGTGCGTTGTGGTGAAGTGGATATCGGCTCGAAACGAGACGAGTTCGAATTCCAGTTAAGTTTGTTGCACTCACTTAAGCTCCAATACCATTGGGAAAGGTATTAATCCATCTCTTCTTCCTCTAGCTATAGGTTAAATAGCAGGACAGATTGGGTTCTATAGCCTTGACAGTCTATCACAGAAAGTTATGGCAAACTTTCTCTTTTCCAATCTTTTCACTCTTTTCTTTTTTTTCAATTAGTGTAGATAGACTAAACTATCGCCCGGTTCTCACTCCACCCACGTCTATTGAACAGGTTAAGAGGCTCATCCCTTGTTCCCTGTTTAGGATGTGGTTTCCGGCTTTCTCTTTTCCAATCTTTTCACTCCTACGTAGCCCCCTGCGCTTCATTGGCGTTACCTTACCGCCTTGCTCGGGGTGATATGATTAAAAAAAAAAAAAAAAAAAAAAAAACCTACTGCGGGAAAATATTCTCCGCAGACAGTCATAATCTCCCAAGTGTGTATCATGTATGGCCCTTAAATGACTGACTGAAGCGTTACACAGGTGTTACTAAAATATATAATAAAGAAAATCTTTAAAAAGAATTAAAAAAACATATATCATTCAGCTGAATGAAGTTTTTTTTTATTTATATATTTTTTTAAAATCGTGTCACCCCAAGCAAGGCATTCCACTGCCACTATAGCGCATGGGGTTACATAGAGGGATTGGGTATAGGAAATGTCAGAAGGAGGGTGATAGACGACTTAGGATGTACATAGGGAGAGAGTTAGAGAGAGTGGGTGTGAGTTAATGTGTTAGGAGGTGTTTATTGACCTTACATTTAAACTCCTGGAGGTTGTAGCTGTCGGGGAAGCAAGCATGCGGTAGGGAATTCCACAGGTGGGAAGTTCGAGGAAAGAAGCTGTTGGAGTAGAAATTGCGGTTACATTTCATCGGTTTCATTGTAAAAGGGTGGGACCTAGTTGCCAATCTAGTATCTCGTGCAAATTCACATCTAGGGGGCACCAGTGCAAATACAATTTTGTTGAAGAAACATTCCCAGTGATATGTCTTCTAATTGTGTGATAATAATCTTTAATGGAAAAAAATCTAAGAAAAAGTAACAAAAATAATCAGCTGGAAAGTTTTCTCATTGGAAACGCTGAAAATAAATCGCCATCTTTATATTATACATTAAATGAATTTGTATTTTTTTCTATGTGATTTTTACTGTATCAATTACCTCCCTTGAATTCAGTTATTAAGACAATGGCATACTCTTGCAAAATATATATATTTTTTAATCATTTCACCCTAAGCAAGGCGGTACCGCCACTGATGTGCAGGGGGCTCCATAAGAGAGTTAAAATTTTAGACAAAGAGAGAGTGAAAACAAAGACAAACCAACAACAGGGGGTGAAAGAAATGGCAAGAGAAAGATGTGAACACAGGTGTGAAGACAGTTACGAAGAGAGAAAGGAAAAAAAAAACAAGATACACAGGGTGATCTGGAAATGGCTGGAGTTAAGTGAATAAGAGATGGGAATTGACTTTGCATTTAAATTTTTGGAGGTTGTAGCCGTCAGGAAAGCAAGTATATGGAAGGGAGTTCCACAGACGGGAAGCACGAGATAAGAAACTGATGAAGTAGAATTGTCGCCTGCATTTGGTTGATCTAACTGTAAAAGGGTGGAACCTTGTTACCAGTCTGGTTGCCCGAGTAAATTCTTGTGGAGAAGGCAGGTGAGAAGTCCGACAACATTTGAAAAAATATATTTAAAGATGAAAAAATATAAATTCCAAAAATTATTTCAAGATCGAAAAAATATTTCAAGATGAAAAAATACATTTAAATTGAAAAACTACATTTAAAGATTAAAAAAGAAGTTTCTAATAATATTATTACTGGACATAGAGTTGGGGATCAGTTTTCTATTCTTATCAATTAATAAATTGATCCCCCCGGATTTATTACATATTGATATAATAATGACATTGTATGCTTGAAAACTTACATGTAAATCGTGAGAATGTAAAAAGATATGGCGCCATTTTGACGGCAGGTGTAAACTAGTTGATATAAATAGTCATTGAATGTTTCCCTTTGTAAACTTATGTTGAAACGAATTCATTTAAAAAAAAACCCCAAAAAAAACCTTTAACTTTTACATTATAATCAAACTTTGTACGAAAAAATTATTTGTACTTTATAGTGACTTGTCTAAAAAAACAAATTAATATAAGTAGATATGTATATTAAATTTCTATATTTTTCTTGGTTACAGCTAGATTTTAATTGGTTTTCACAATAAAATTTGTATTTAACAATTGATATCAAATCGTCAGGATGTATTTATATGAAAAATATCTTATGTTTTCTATTCTTAATAATCATGTTTTGGGATTTTCAACTTTAATTATGAAAAAAATATTCAAAATGCAACATAATTTTTTTATTTATAAATGCATTCAAAAGATCTAATAGAACATATATTTGATTACACGGTATCACTTATAGATGAACAAAAAATATTATTTTTATTATTTATAAGTTAATATGAGCTCATTGGGATTCTGTCGCCTTCATCAGTCTTTCAGCCAAATATCAAGTTTGAAACTGTTTAGTTCACTGATATCGGCGTACGAATTAAGAAAATGACATCAACTGTTGTACGCAGACAATGACTTTCTCTCAATATTTTTTCTTTTTAATCATTTCACCCCAAGCAAGGCATTCCACTGCCACTATTGCGCAGGGGTTTACATTGGGGAAAGTGATGAGAAAGAGTGGTTAGTTATAGGAAATGTCGAGAGGAGGGTGATAGATGGATGAGGATACCGAGGATTGGGTGGGGTAGATGGGAAGAGTGTTTGAGAATGGAATGTGATAAGAGGTGTCTATTGACCTTACATTTAAATTCCTGGAGATTGTAGCTGTCGGGGAAGCAAGTATATGGAAGGGAATTGCTTTCTGTGGTGAACTGGCTGCCAGCCAAGGCTATAGAACCTAATCTGTCTTTTTATTTAACCCATAGCTGGAGGGAAGGGATGGATTAATACCTTTCCCAAGGGTTTTTGCGCAGAAGTGGATGTAAGGAATTCCAGTGGAATTCGAACTCGGCTCCTTGATTTCTCAAAGCCGATATCCAGTGCGCCACAAACTGTCTTTATTATAATGGATAGTGTAACTAACCAAGATAGCTCATCCAAATTGCCAATTATTCAATTTTTTTTTTTAATCATTAAATTTTAATATAGAAAATATAATATTTATTCTTTGTTGTTTATTAGTTTTTATCTTTGTCAATGACTAAAGATTTTATTTCTATCCTGGGGCTCATATTCGATGTAAGTTCGACTTAATAAGCTTTTCCCCCTGAACCGCTAACTTGTGGAATCAACAGCAACGGCCTTCTCCAATCACAACAACCTTATTCTATTCAAGTCCATAATTAACCGTTATCTTCCCCATATATCCCCATAATTTACCTCTTACGTTTTATTTTGTAACTCTAGATTGAGTGGCTCTTGGTGTTTGCACATTTTTGTAAAAAAAAAATGTTTTATTACAATGTTAAAAAATTATAATTTATTAAAGATCAACACAGAAATAATAGCTCATGTCCAATTGTTTAAATCTCAAATCGGTTATAACAGACAGTCTCTTAAATTGAGGGTCTATATGTGATTATTTTTGGAAGCATTCCTAGATACAGGCCGGCGCACGCGTGCGCAAACATGTCGCTAATATTCAAGTATATAGTCACATGTACAAATATCACCCCATTCACACACACACACACTGACTGGAATGAAAAAAAAAATCTCGATGACATGCACGAAACATTTATTCCCAAAATATCAACATCTTTCAGATGTACTAAAGCAGTTCATAATTGTTTTAATAATACGTTTTTTTCTTTTCTTCTGCCTCAGGTAAGACATGAAGGTATGAAGTGAAATGCAACTCAGGTGTTTTCCCGGCCCATTCTCTTTTCGCTACTCACCGTCCTCGCTACATTCTGAGAGTAATTGCTAGTAATACTAGTTTGTTACTTATTTTCTACCATATCTACTATTTTGTGGTACAATCACGTTTTAGTTTCTTTTTAGTGTTTTTTTTTCTTCTTTTCTTTTAATTTGACTAATGTATCGCTCTACGCGTGTGTAAGTAAATGGTGGTCGTTGAAGAAGGATGTCTTTTGTAAATGCCATATTTAGTCGGAAAGGTTTTTCTAATTACCGTTAATGAGTAAAAGAAGACGAAAAAAAATCGGCAAAGGAAATAAAAAAAATAAAAAATAAAACAATACACGTTACTGTAAGTAAAAATCAACAAAATATTTTCTTGAAAATTTTATTTTATATATATATATATATATATATATATATATATATATTATAGCAGTGTATGTGTGTGCACATATACATAACAGTGTGTATATATATTTATTAGTGTATGTGTATAATTATATCCGTGTGTATGTATATGTATATATATATATATATATTAAAATTTGACATGGCCAATTATACTAAAAAATATTTTGTCGTTAACGCCATAATAAAATTCTGTAGCATTAAAAATATGTTTATATATATATATATATATATATAGTAGTGTATGCACATATATATATTTGTGAGTATGTGTATATATATATATATATATATATATAAGAAGAAAAATATGTATATATATACGTATTTTTCAAAGATTTAGCGTATTATAAAAATATTTTAAACCTTTACCTTTTAAATTGTTTTTTTAATTTTTTTTTGTTATGCTTCTGCTTTTGTTCCTCAATGTATAACTGATCATCACGTATGCAGTGATATGAAAATATTTGCTATTCTCAATCTATTGCACACCATATGTCTACAGCGACCGACTTATATTTTACTTTCAACAAAAAAATAAAGGGCCACTCTATTTCTAAATTTGTGTACTTTGACCTGATGTAATGATCAACAAGATGTCTCAAAAATATATTAACATGATTTGTGAATTTGATCCAAACTGGGTGCTACATACGTGCGGTCTTGAACCGCATTTAAGATGATCTTAATAAATCACTATTTCTAAATTTATCAATGAAAAAGTAAATTAGGTTTTGAAGTTTATCTTCATTGTGTCATTTTAATGAGTTTTATAGGAACCTACATATTTGGTCCTCTGTATAAAGCTCACATTCAATTTATATTCTATTTGTGTTTATTAAATTATTGTTGCAGATGTGGGCTGTTCAAAATTCTGTTTCATATTTTTCAGTCGCTATCGTGTTTTCAGAGTATGTTCATGTACTTGTAAAATCAGCAAAACCTCAGTGCCGCGACACTAGAGATTCTCACGATTAGCTCTCGATAATATTCGTGACTTGGATGACAAGAAGAGCTCTTTAAGTTCATATAAAACGTCACAAATCGTGAATTTATAATAGTTCAGGATTTCTCTATGAAATGCTAACAAAAAGTGCGAACTAGGGGAAGGGGAGAGGGCCTTATGACATTTGTATAGATCTTAGAAATTGGATTAATGTGTGGATAGCTGTGGTTAGGGGTCACACTATTTGGCTTGGTAAGGTCAAATTCACATTATCTGATCGGGTGATTTTATTTAAACATCATGGATGTAACACATATATATATATATATATATATATATATATATATTGTGTGTGTGTGTGTATGCTAATTTTACAACAGGTATATTGTATGCTGACATTTACATGTGTAAATTTGTGTGAATATATATATATATGTATGTATGTATGTATATTTATAAATGCGTGTTCCGTGCTTCTAGACGTATATATATATATATATATATATATATATATATATATGTAGTGTCTTTATATAGTGTATATAACACACTAACTAAACTCCGCCTTCCTCCACCGAGCGGCCATAGCTTAGCGTTAGAATTGTCGACTGATGTTAATTCGAACGGGTTTCAATCCTGGCTTGAAGCTATTGATGTCTAATCGTACTGATGAGCTGTGATACAGTGTAACAGCACTAGTTGAAACCATATTTTTAGTGAATACCTGTATTTGAGTTGAGGCTCCGTTTTTTTCTAAAGTGCGCGTACTAATACGTCAGATTAAAAAAATAAAATCCCTTAAATCTTTAAAAATTACCGCCCACTCTCTCTCTCTCTCTCTCTCTGTATATATATATATGTGTGTGTGTGTGTGTGTGTGTGTGTGTATAGAATGTCGACGTGTATGATAGTCAAAGCATTTGTAATTTATGATATATATTCTAGTGTTTTTTAATCATTGAAATAAATGTCAATCGATATTGGAAACGAGAATTATTAAAGAATATGTACCTTTCGATGTGCGTTGTGGTCCAGTGGATATCGGCTCGGAACGAGAAGCCGTTGAGCCGAGTTCGAATTCCAGTTGAATCCATTGTATTCACTTACGCGCAAATACCCTTGGGAAAGGTATTAATCCGTCTCTTCCTTCTAGTTATGGGTTAAATAGCAGGATAGATTGGGTTCTATAGCCTTGGTCGGCAACCAGTCTACCGCAGAAAGCAATGGCAACCTACTGCGGGATAATCTTCTGCCCAGTCAGTCATGTCTCTTTCGAGACATGATCGCCCAAGCGTGTATCACGTATGGCACTTAACTGACTGACTGACTGATCTTTCGACAAGAACTGAACCTGTGTTTCCTTTTGTCATCATTGTACCCATCAAGAATAATGATTTAAAAATTAAGAAATTGGCTAACTTGACGTAGTCTCGACTACAGACATCGATGTTACAGAAGGATGCTGAGGATACCATAGACTGAACATGCGAGTGACAATGAGGTTTTGGAGAGAATGGGAACAAAAAGTAAACTTATACTTAACATCACGAAGAGACAGTTTAAGATTCTGGAATGTTTAATGAGGAAAGCGGGTTTGGTGAATCTGATACACAGAGGGCGGATAGAAGGGAAATGAGTGAAGGGATAATAGCACCTGATGTACTTGGTGGGCTTGAGCTGGGTTTGAAAGAAATAACAAGACAAAATATATAAGTAACTACAAGGAAAAAGATGTGGAGGGCCATGATCGCTACTCTTTGAAGAGACACAGCACATAAAGGAATAAAGAAGTAAACTGTATCTTGACTGGATGCATCATATTTTCGGTCTTGTAAACTATGGTTACTAAATCGTTATAAAACTGAAATAATGGCAAATTATAGAAAGAAACCTTTGTTCATATATATATATATATATATATATATATATAAACTTATTTATAAATAGAACTTTGTGTGTATGTCTGTTACCTATAGACTCAAAAACAGCTGAACCGACTTTCTTGAAAATTTACACAGTTGTACTATAAGCGTCTGCGAGTGTTTTTAGCTAGGTTTTGTGTTGAGGTAACCCCGATAAATATCGATAATAGAAAAAATCGGGTTGTAGAAGGAGTGGTCCGATTTTAATCAAATTTGATACACTCATAGACAAAGACATAAGAAACGATATTCAGAAGTTTCAAGGTTGCAAGAAAATCGATTAAATAAATATATATATATATATATAAAAGGCAAGATGTTTGTGTGTGTGTCTGTTTATCTGCCTGTATGTCTGTATTTTTTCAACCCTTTTATTTTACTTTTTGCTTCAGGTTTGGCTCTAAGAAGGAATAATTGTATTTCTTAGTCTCAGCCATGATACCATTTACTCAGAGGACTTATTTAGCCTTCAAAATTCAGTTTACGACGAAAAAATCTTATTTGATATCGATACCAGGAAATCAAAATTTGACTTATATCCATTCATTTTTCTTTCAGTCTACAGTTTCGCTTGAACTGGAAACAACTATTGCTTTTTAATCTTTCGTGCCAACGTCCAAAGAGTCTGAGCTCCAGGACCATGGATTAGTTTTAAAGCTTTCAGTACACCCGAGCAACGCCGGGCTATGCTACTAGTATATATATATATATATATATATATATATATATATTGCGGAAATCAACGAATTTTAACCAAACTTGGTTATAAACAACCGACAATTTGAAATTAATTGTTTGAATATTATTTTTTATCGATACTCGTATTTAAGTAGATATTCTGTTTTTAATGAAACAGTATTACATATTTATTTCTACCGGTCCGATTATTTACAATAAATTTTATTCGTAATAAAAATTTATCGTAAATAATCAGGCCAGTAGATATAAACATATAATAAACTATCGCCCGGTTCACACTCCACCCACGTCTATTGAACAGATGAAGAGGCTCATCCCTTGTTCCCTGTTTAGTATGTGGTTTCCGGTTTTTCTCTTTTCCAGTCTTCTTACTCTTACGTAGGCCACTGCGCATCAGTGGACTTACCGCCTTGCTTGGGGTGATATGATTTTAAAAAAAAAAATGTTTCATTAAAAACAGAATATCTACTTAAATACGAGTATCGATAAAAAATAATATTCAAACAATTCATTTCATATATATATATATATATACAAAATGTATGTGAAATGTGTATGTAAATGTATGTGAAATGTGCGTGTGTGTGTGTATATATATATATATATATATATATATATATATAGCACTATATATATATATATATATATATACACACAAAATGTATGTGAAATGTGTATGTATATATATATAGCACTATATATATATATATATATATATACAAAATGTATGTGAAATGTGTGTGTGTATATATATATATATGAGAGAGAGAGAGAGAGAGAGAGGTGGTGTGTATGAAGAATGCTTGGAATGTTTATCGCGCTTTTCCGTTCGTTTTAGGCTTTTATAAAATGATGGAAAAAAGATGAAGTTTCAATTATTATCGTAATTTCTAACGCAGACAAAATTCTTAAATATCCCCCCCCCAGCAAGAAAACTGTTCCTTATAATATAAACATAAGGCTTGTCACTCTCCCTGATATCTTTGATACCCTCACTTACTCCCACCTAGCAACCGTCGGAATTTTAACCTATTTACAGCGCCTCTCATATTTGCCGTAGGTGTCGAAATAAATCATTTCTAAAATACCATTTTTGGAGAAAAAAAAATTCTTACTTGCCTTATACGTGAAATTTTAAATTATTACTTTTAGTAACTAATCGTTTATACGCATTGCAAGCATTAATGTTATGCGAAAGAACCTTGTTAAAATGACTTTACGGTTTCGTATGCCTAGCTGAGATGTGGCATTTTGGCAACGGTATGAGGCCCTCGGTGAGAATCGAACTTACCTTCCAGCGGGACAGTCTTAAAAAAAACACACCCCGTCGAAGTGCCCAAGCGTTGTTCCATGGCTTTTCTTTAATACTTTAAATATTTTCTCATAAACTCTTTTTAATTTAAACGTTTTTTCTTTTTAGATTAGCCAACAGGTTTTTGCTTAGGATTGGGTTTCCAGTTCATCCTAAAGTCTTCTCATTCTCTTTCACTCCTAATACCCACTTGCGTTTTAGTGGCGTTCTCATCTTCCTTATCTTATGCCATACGTGATACACGCTTTGGGCGATCATGTCTCGAAAGAGACATGACTGACTGAACAGAAAATTATCCCACAGTAGGTTGCCATTACTTTCTGCCGTAGTCTGATTGCCAGCCAAGGCTATATAACCCACTCTGTCCTATTATTTAACTCACAGCTAGAGTGGGGTAGATGTATTATATTAGTAAGTAACAATTAGTGGGGGATCAGTTTATTACTTCAAAACTATGTAAAATTGATCCCCCACTTTATGCCTAGTAGAAGTCTTAATCATGATTTCAACTATTATATTCAGTCAGTTAAGTGTCATACGTGATACACGCTTTGGGCGATCATGTCTCGAAGGAGACATGACTGACTGAACAGAAGATTATCCCGCAGTAGGTTGTCATTGCTTTCTGCGGTAGACTGGTTGCCGACCAAGGCTATAGAACCCAATCTGTCCTATTATTTGACTCAGAGCTAGAGAGAGAGGAGATGTATTATATTTTTAAGTGGGGGATCAGTTTGTTGCTTCATAACAATATAAAACTGATCCCCCACTTTATGCCCAGCAGAAACCTTAATTATGTTTCTAACTATTATATTCAGTCAGTCAGTTAAGTGCCATACGTGATATGACTGAAAGAGACATGACTGACTGAACAGAAGATTATCCCGTAGTAGGTTGCCATTGCTTTCTGCGGTAGACTGGTTGCCAGCCAAGGTTATAGAACCCAATTTGTCCTATTATTTAACCCATAACTGGAGGGAAGAGACGGGTTAATACCTTTCCCAGTGGTATTTGTGCACAGGGTATGTAATTGCTTATGTAATTGATTAAAATTCTATTTTTTAAATCGAACTGATCATTTGCCAGTTATTTAGTTAATTTAAGGGAAATTTATTTTTTTCTAAAATCAGTCTGTAATCGGTTGTTTATAAAAAAAAAATTCTGATTGGGAGGTTGTGAGGAGCATGGAACCACCTCTTAGTTGCTGCTCCCAGGTCCACCCTGAACCGGAAAGGTAGCACCTGCTAGGGTCCCATCTATGGGCAAATAGTAATCCCCTACCCAAGATAAAAAATGGGTTTAAAACACTATGAAAGTATAAAAATAGACTTTTAAAGAAAAATATACATTTTTTAAGAAAAAATATTACCAACAATACATTTTTGAAGGAAGGAAATTTTGACCAGCACTACGTTTTTGAATACAAAACTTGAAAACATCTTCAGTTTAAAAAATATAAAATAAAAATTTTCTTCAAAATCTGACTAAATCCACCTTCTCACTATAACCGAACATTAATAAAATACCTTAAACACCCACCTTTTTGGCATTAAATAACCCACAGAGCTTGATATGCGGTTAAACAAAACTCAAACTCAAATTTCGGTCGTGTCTGTTTGATGTACCTTCGTACTCATATTGGGCAAAGAGATGAATTCATCCATTCTACCCTTCTTTAGTTCTGAGTTAAATAGCAAGGTAGACTGCTCGTCAGTCTAGAAAGAGTACTCTGAATGGAATGGGTAACGTGTAACTACGCAGACTACCATCACATTTGTCTTGATCATATTAGTGAAGGCTTGCGTCTGACTAAACACACTTTTTGGAAGAACATTCGGTTCTTCCAAAAAGTGTGTTTAGTCAGACGCACATAGCGAGCCACAAAGTTTCCAGACAACTCTTCTTGGGTTTTAAATTCATAATTGTCATTCTTTTAGACTAGTTGCCAACCAAGGCTAAAGAGTCCAGTCTGTCTGTCTATTTAACCCATAGCTAGGGAGAGACGAAGAAGTGATAGATTCATACTTTTTTTTTAAGTGTATTCGCGTATGTCAGCTGAAATTCCGATCCTTCGTTTCGTGCTGCCACCAATTAATGCACCTGCCCATCCATTATTACACATGTCACGAGGTTGATTTCAAACTGACTCTTCAATTGTCAAAGCCAGCAACCTATCTTTTCATTTGATCGATATATTCTTCGTCCTTTCTCAAATGTACCCAGAGACTTTTATATATCATCACATAGAAAATACACCTGAGTGGGGCTGATGAAGATATTTGTTGAAATGTAGTGATGAGAAAAATAAGATTCTGAATTCTAGACCGAATCAGTCGGAGAATGAATGCATATGAAAGAAAAAAAGAAGTAAAGCACATTTATCAAAGAGAGAGGAGGGGGAGGGGGATGATTTTATGAATAATGACATCTTAATAGAAATTCATCTTCGTTGTAGTTACTCCTCCCCACAACCCCAGTTTTTTTTTTCTGCTACTGAAAATGACCCAGTAATTCACAAGATTCACATGAGCTAATTTCGAAATTACAACGCAAATCTGCTTTTGCCGCTAAACAATTTCCCCCAACCGAGAGGCCCTCGTCTTATCGTTTGAACACGAGATGTAGAGCAAATGTTCCATTGCAAAAGGGGAATTAAGTTCCAATTCCCAACTAAACTTGACTTCTCGAAATAGCTAAGAAGAAAATCCCAAGGCTTCTAAACTTGGCAGAAAACATACCGAAATAGATGGAGAAATCGAGAAATATACGTGCCAGTTGGTTACTTTTAAATACCATATATATATATATATATATATATATATATATATATGTGTGTATATGTATATAAATACCTTACTTACGCTCTCACACACAGATTGAGCACTCTGGAAAAATAGTAGACTTTGATAAACAGTAGCTACTCTGGCATGTACGCATCGCTCATTCAGTGAAATGAATTAGAGCGCTCTAGCTATTGGGCGCGTATAATGATATGCGCTAAAAAGTCTGCCTACTCCCGGCGAACGCCCATAGCCCAGGGGTAGAGTCGCCGACTGACGTCATTTCGGTCGGGTTTCAATCCTGGTTAAAAAAGCAATCGGAGTCTAACGTACTGATGAGCTGTGATACGGCGAAACAGAACTGTCTGCGGATGACAATATATATATAAGAAAATTAAGGCAGGCACGTTATTTCATGGTAAATCGGAAGTATGGGGCTATTTCAGACGAACCATCATCAGCTATCGTCTTTAATGTACAAAAGTTTATATATATATAAACTGTTAATTTATCTTTGAACACGTCTCGAAAAACCCACCGAGTATAAACGCGGAGGGGGAAAAATGAAAACAAAAAGAAGAAACAAACTAAGCACTTCAACATTAGTCAAAGTACTAGTCGAAAGAAAACATAGTAAAAATTGGCAATTAAATTAGATCGTATGTTTAGCATTATTATTATTGTTATTATCAGTAAGTGTTGTAAGCCCCCCTTTTTTTCATTTATTTTTGTTAATAAAATGTTATCCCCCACCCAATCCAAGTAAATTACTAACAATAAAATCCACTCCAGGTGAATGGATACAGGGTTACAGGGAATCACGAAGGGAGGAAGTTATCCCTTCCCGACTCCGTATTGGGTATACGAAAATAACTCACCTATTCCTACTTTTTAAATAAAGGGAACCGCCATGGTTACACAGCCTGTCATGCCCCTTACACTGTAAGACACTTCATGATGGACGGCGCTGACTTTTCATCCGTACGGAAAAAGTACTACAATGCACAGACAACGAAAGAACTATTTGAACACACTAAGATAGATCATTTAATAGCATATTTAAAGGAAATAGGACTATACAATAAAATTTAATTAAGATAAAAATTTGTACAACCAATCTAATGTGAACAACCACTTTAATGCGCGCAACAACTGAACTTTATTAAAAAAATGTGATCCCAAAATTAAAATACTGACCCTTAAATGATCATAATGGTTGATGGGTCGATAAACTCAAACTAAACCAATCCTGAAAAAGTCTTTCAGATATAATACCTGAAACTTTATGATAATCAAAACAAAGATTAGCCCGATTGTAAGTCATATATTATCCCCAAAATAAAAAAACAAAAAAAAAATTTAGTTGAAGAACAATTCAAGGCAGTTTTCAGTATTGGCGGAGAATCAGTCTTTGAATATAGTATCCCCAGAATAGAATGCGACATATTTTCGTAAGTCTCGAATCTCAGAAAGTACATAATTTTATAGAAACCGTTGAGTCTAAAATCTCTATTCGGTTAAATTGATTTTGCGTCGTTTTAATTGGTTTCTCTATTTAGCAGTAAGAATCAAATTACAGCACTTCATCGATCATTCAGAGACCTTGAGACAGAGGTTGAAAAATATGTTCGGATAATTCCAAATTCCGGATAACTGAATACATAAAAGAATGAAGTAAAAACGGATATTTTAACATTTGTCATCAAATCACATTTTCGCTCAGAGTTTTGTTGAGTTTGATGAACAATTGTGTCAACATTTCCTCTCGCTAACTCGTAAAACTTGAGCGAAAAAATGGTAGAGCAGGGTTTCAGTTTGAGTTTTGTTTAAAGGCATATCAACCTCTGTGGGTTATTGAATGCCAAAACGATGTGGTTTTAAGGTATTTCTTTAATGTTCAGTTATAGTAAGAAGGTTGATTTAGTCAGATTTTGATTAAATTTTATTTTTTTTATTTTAGAAAACTGAAGATGTCCTGTATTCAAAAATGTATTATGGCAATAATTTTTTTCCTTCAAAAACGTGTTCTGGTAATAATTCTTTTCTATTTTTATGTATATATTTTTATAAAAGTCTATTTTTATACTTTTGTAGTCTTTTGACCCCAGTTTGGGGATAAACTATTTGCCCATAGCTGGGACCTTAACAGGTGCTACCACCCCGGGTCAGGGTGAACCTGGGAGCAACAGCAACTAAGAGGTAGTTCTATGATCCTCACAACCTCACAATCAGAAGCCTTGCTGCCGGATGCAGTTTACCGTTATACCCAGGATCCGGGGTTTGGGAGAAATGGCAGAAATACAAAAGTTTTTAAGAGCTACAAAGGGAAATCGTGAAGAGTCATGAAAGTGCACGGTACATAGAAGAAGAATATTAGTCTGTTCTAGTCTTGTGTCATTTGATGAGGTCTGGATAAGGAGATTATGTCTCCTTGTTTTTTTGTTTTTTTGTTTGTTTTAATTTTGTTAAAGTTTGTGATCTGCAGGAACAGCACAAACAGGAGTTCGTGGAGAGCCATGACCGCCAACGTTCTCAAAAGAACAACAACAACTGAAGCTGTCAATGTATTCGAATTCCAGTTAAATTAGTTGCATCCGATTACACGCAAATACGCTTAGGAAAGGTATTAATCCATCTTTTCTCCCTCCAGCTACGGGTTAAATAGCAAGACAGGTTGTGTTCTATAGCTTGGTCGGCAAACAGTATATCGCAGAAACAAATGGTAAAACTTCTGCTTAGTCAAACATGGATTGAAAGAGACATGATCGCCCAAACGTGTATCACGTATGGCACTCAATTGAGTGACTGATTCGTAAAGGTGGCTTCTTGTCGAAAGCGTCAGCTAACTTAAATATTTGCTTCGATGTTTAAAATTGAAATTTTGTGGCTTGTGTAAGATTAAGTAGATTTCTAAAGACGCTTGCCAGAAATT
Source organism: Ascarosepion bandense (assembly GCA_037127315.1). NCBI lineage: Eukaryota > Metazoa > Mollusca > Cephalopoda > Sepiida > Sepiidae > Ascarosepion > Ascarosepion bandense. The sequence goes on along the minus strand of JBBBDQ010000377.1, from coordinate 142,412 downwards.
CAATATGAGAAAGAGTTTAGTTTGGTTGGTTTTCAATTTTTCTCTTCTTTTCACGTCCGGATTATCAAAGTCGGGATAATCGAGGAAATAGCATATTGGTTGTGGTGGGTGCGAGTTATAAGGTTAGATTGATTTTCCTGTATCCGGTCTTAGTTTATTTAGCAAGAGAGAAAAGTCACCAAATATATTCGAAAGCAAGATCTAAATAAGAACTTTTCGGTCATATTTGTCTCTGAGAAATTCTACTTTTTGGTATTCAGAATCGATTCCTTGCTATTAAGAATTCCAGATTTTGCCACTTTGTCATTCTCTTTCTTTCCTATTTTTTCTTCTTTTCTAATTCTTTTACTTTTTACCTCTCTTCTGTTATTTCTACTTTTTCTCTTCCCTCCTTTTCTCTTCCTTTTCTTTTTTCTTCCCTCTCTTTCTCTCGTCTCTCCTTTTACTTCCCTCTCTTTTTCTCTTCCCTCTCTCTTTTCTTTCTTTTACTTCCATCTCTCTCTCTTTTACTTCTCCCTTTTTCTCCGCTCTCTGTCCTTTTCTCCTTTTCCTTTTTATTTTATTCATTTCCCTCTCTCTATTTCTTTTTATTCTTTCTCTCATTCTCCATCCACACCACTCTCTCTCTCTATCTCTTGTCTCTTTTTTTACTTCCCTCTCTTTTTCTCTTCCTCTCTCTCTCTTTTCTTTCTTTTACTTCCCTCTCTCTCTCTTTTCTTTCTTTTACTTCCCTCTCTCTCTTTTCTTTCTTTTACTTCCCTCTCTCTCTTTTCTTTCTTTTACTTCCCTCTCTCTCTTTTCTTTCTTTTACTTCCCTCTCTCTCTCTTTTCTTTCTTTTACTCTCTCTCTCTTTTCTTTTCTTTCTTTTACTTCCCTCTCTCTCTCTTTTCTTTCTTTTACTTCCCTCTCTCTCTCTTTTCTTTCTTTTACTTCCCTCTCTCTCTCTTTTCTTTCTTTTACTTCCCTCTCTCTCTCTTTTCTTTCTTTTACTTCCCTCTCTCTCTCTTTTCTTTCTTTTACTTCCCTCTCTCTCTCTTTTCTTTCTTTTACTTCCCTCTCTCTCTCTTTTCTTTCTTTTACTTCCCTCTCTCTCTTCTTTCTTTTACTTCCCTCTCTCTTATTTCTTTCTTTTACTTCCCTCTATCTTTTCTTTCTTTTACTTCCCTCTATCTTTTCTTTCTTTTACTTCCCTCTATCTTTTCTTTCTTTTACTTCCCTCTCTCTTTTCTTTCTTTTCTTCTTCCCTCTCTCTCTTCTTTCTTTTACTTCCCTCTCTCTCTCTTTTACTTCTCCCTTTTTCTCTTCCCTCTCTCTTTTTCTCCTTTCCCTCTTTCTGTTTCTTTTTATTTTTTTCTGTCATTCTCCTTCCACCCCACTCTCTCTCTTCCGTCTCTATCTTTTCGTCTTGGATCTTCTCCTTCGCCTTTCCGTACTTTTTCCTTCGCTCCCCTCTCTATTCACCCCCCCCCCCCGTGATCCTTATTTTTCCACGGACTCCGACTTTAATTATTTTATGTCAATTCCACCAATAATGCTTTTATTTCTTTCAACGTACAACATACGGATTGACTGCCGAAACTTTGCTATTAAGATTGAAATTACAACATATTCTGGGTACATATTAGAAAATGAGTGTGCGTGTGTATATATGTATACACACTTCCAAGCACACTAATGTTGCAGATAACCAATAGCTTTTTGAAGAATGTACCTGAGCCTATAGAAAAGCAAGCTTAAAAAGGCACAGACACACATACATACAAGATGTCTATTTATATACAAACACAAATGTTTTTTTTTGTTTCGCATTAACTGATACTGTGGTTGGTTAAAGATAAAGAATATTTAAAAATATATTCCTGTTTGATTTTTTTTTAATTTAAAATAATTTTTTTTATCCAATCACTGTCTTAATCTATCACCCTTTTCCTTATATTTTAACAATTTTTTTATCGTTTTACATAATTTTTATGCGAGTCACTTTTTCCGTGTATATATATATATATATATATATATATATATATATATTGGGTAAGAATTATTTTTGCCTCTAGAATAAGCCATTATTTTATTGAATGTCCCCGCCTCGCTCTATTACCTCCTCCCACCCTCATTACAAATCGCTAATAGGTGATGAAGTGGGTGGGTGTGGAGAAGGAGGACGAATTGTTGGAATTGAAAACTGATAAGACTTCGTGACTGTCAGCAGCTGTATATGGTAAAAAAGACTGTGTCGTGTCTATCTCGTTTTTGGCAAAGTTAGTAGAACATCGAAAAGATGAGGTGTCGGGGCGAGAGCTTGGTCGCTGGGTAGAAATGGGGTGTGATGAGTCAATCATCTCAGATAGTTTTTCACCTCGAATACCATCTCGGCCTGCACCCTTAGATTATTTCTGTCTGTCTGTCTCTCTCCACCCCCTGTTTCTCTCTCACCCTTACTATCTTGGTTTTCATCTTCTTCTTTGCTTAGTTTATCCTTCCAAAAGCCTTTCTTTCTCTCTCTTCAGTATACCCTCTTTTACTTCGCTTTCTTCCTACCTCAAATTCTCTTCCTTCCTTATCCCCTTTCCCTTAATGCCCTCCCTTTCCTCTCCTTTTTACCTCTTTATCCCACGTCCGTCCTCCTCCATCACTTTATACCACTTCCATCTCCTCAGTGCACTTCCGTCTCCGCCATCTCCTTCTCCCATATCTGTCTCCTCCATCACTTTATACCATATTCGTAACCTTCTATCTCTTTATCCCATATCCGTTTTCTCCATCGCCTTATCCCATGTCTGTCTCCTCCATCTCTTTATCCCATACCTGTCTCCTCCATCTCTTTATCTCATACCCGTCTCCTTCATCTCCTTATCCCATACCCGTCTCCTCCATCTCCTTATCCCATACCCGTCTCTTCCATCTTCTTATTCCATACTCGTCTCCTCCATCTTTTTATCCCATGTCCGTCTCCATCTTTTTATCCCATGTCCGTCTCCATCTTTTTATCCCATGTCCGTCTTCTCCATCTATTTATTCCGTCACCTCCATCTCCTTATCCCATACCCGTCTCCTCCATCACCTTATCCCATACCCGTCTCCTCCATCTCTTTATCCCATACCCGTCTCCACCATCTTTTTATCCCATGTCCGTCTCCATCTTTTTATCCCATGTCCGTCTTCTCCATCTATTTATTCCGTCTCCTCCATCTCCTTATCCCATATCCGTCTCCTCCATTTCGTTATCCCATATCCGTCTCCTCCATCTCTTTATCCGACATCTCCCTTCTCCGTCTCCTTAACTTATATCCGTCTACTGATTCTCTGAATCCTACTTCTTTGTCCCCCCCTTTTCCTTAATTTCTCTATCTCCCGCCTTTTCTTTAACTTCCCGATCTCTTCGCTCCTCCAGCGCAATATGATTGTCTGTAGTTTTTCTTTCCCTTTTTCTCGTTCAGTTCGTCACTTTTTTACTCATCTTCCTTTTTTGATCCGTTTTTTTAACACATTTTCATTATCTCCCTTTATTGAAAAACGTTAACAACAGAAATATATAATATGGTGCTCGTGAATTGCTCACCTTAGAAATCATTTTGGCAAAGATGGTAAAATGACGATCTCTCTCTCTCTATCATACATACACACATACGCTCCCCCTCTTTCTCTTTAAACACTGTATTAACACGCGATTCCTCTCCATTTTACTCACCCATCTCATATTTATATGTGTATTTTACGCTACATGCCAGTCAAAATGTTTAACGATTTTCCATGCAAAAAGCAGATGGATGGACTGTTTAAACGCCTTTGGATAACCCACGTGATTTGCTTAATATACCAATCAAACTAATACATATTCAAATTTGAAACAAGTCACTCAGTAGCTAAACTCTTGTCTATGATTATCTTTCGAAGAAACAACATTTATTCTGCAGACATGATACAAAATATGAGGGGGTAATGAAAAGTTCTCAAGAACATTAATTTAAAAAATGTCAAACTGCGAACTTTCATCACTCTCTCGAATATATTACCTCCTCTATCTCTCATATATGTAGAGAGATTTCACCTTTATATATATATATATATATATATATATATATATATATATATATATATATATGTGTGTGTGTGTGAGGGGGAATAACACTTTGTCAGTAGTGGGAAACTAGAAGGCAGTGTTGATTCTTAGGTTTACACGGTCTCTGATATTGAGCAGATTTTCATTTCCTAGCTAAAAAAAAAAAAAAAAATGAATAGGAAGTTGTGGCGAGCCATGTAAATTCACGTCCTGAAGCGATGTGGCACATTCAAAAAGACCATTTGCGAAGCACAAAAATGCGTAACTATCCGGTAACATATTAATTGGCATTATGGAAAAAGAAACGTGCACTGAGGACCCAAACTCTTCAATATGAACAGAAATATAGCTTAAATCGTTCACACACCACACACACACACACACACACACACATATATATATATATATATATATATAAGACGAGGAGACCCTTTTAGACAGATAAATACGGTTTATAAAAAGTTCAAATTTAGATTGTAGGAGATAAAGAAGAAAAAAACTGAACGAACTGTTGTTTTCAATTTATTGTTTCTTTTTTTTATTTGTAAATGGTTACTTCTTTTTCTTCTACGTGCCCTGTCCTTTCAGGACGTAGGCGATCATGGCTTTCCGCATCTCCCTATCCCTGGTGGCTCTTAGCACACTTTCTCCTGTTACACCACCCAAACCCCGCTCTGCCATCCACTTGCTGATGCCCATAAATCTAGAATATAAATGTATAGAAACTAGCATCCACAAAATTAGGAATCAGTTTATATATTGATTATAATATAGATTTGATCCCTCACTTTATATCCACATTATAATTTCTTATAAACAGTTGGCATATATATTCTTCTTCTATGTGCCTTGTCCTTTCAGAACGTAGGCGATCATGGCTTTCCACGTCGCCCCCTCCCTGGTGGCTCTGAGCACAATTTCTCCTCCAACACCATGCAACCCCGTTCTGTCATCCACCTGCTCACCTGCTTTCCTCTGTCTCTTTTTCCTTCTATCTGGCCTGCTAGTTTCAGGTTCTCCAAAACCTCGTTCCTCATTGCATGTCCCAGGAACTTCAGTTGTCTCTTCCTGATGCTCAGTATTAATTTCCTTTTTGTTTCCATCCTTTCCAAAACCTCATCATTGCTCACATGCTCGGTCTACGATATCCGCAGCATCCTTCTGTAGCACCACATTTCAGCTGCCTCCAGTTTTTCCTTCATCTTTGAGGATAATGTCCAGCATTCACTGCTATATTGAAGAGCTGACATCGCATAGCAATCTAGTTTCTCTTCTTTGTTTCTAGTGAAAGTTTCCTGTCTCTTAATACTTTACTCGGCTTCTGGAACGCGTCCTTCGCCATAGCCTTGCATAAATTTAAGAAATATTTAGACTTTAACTTTACAAGACATTTTTCGTTTTAGAACTCACCGTGATATCCATTTTCACGTTTTTATTTTTTTTATTTTAATTTTAATTATGGCATTCACTATCTATCGTCATAATCACATGAATTATTTGGATAGAGCATTGTTATTTATAACAAAGTAGAGCTTAATATTGTAATTTTGTCCATAAATTCATCTTATATTTTCAAAAACAAATCGGTTCACCATTTATTTTAACATATCACCTGAAGAGGAACAGTTTTGTTCTGAAACATGAAAAATTTTTTTGCAGTGATATTATGCTTTTATAAAGCATTGTAATAACAAAATTACAACATATATATATATATATATATATATATATATATATATATATATATATAAAATAAATTTTCAAAATTCAAAAATGTTGAATGAACATTTCAACATGAAATCCCTAAGAGAGATCTCACGTATCCTCTATATACATATATATATACATAAACACCCCACCCATATATATATATATATATATGTATATATATATATATTTATAATTAAAATAAATTTTCAAAATTCGAAATGTTGAATGAACATTTCAACATGAAATCCCTAAGAGAGATCTCACGTATCCTATATATATATATATATATATATATACACACACCCCACCCATAGATATATATATATATACCTCACACATATATATATATATATATTTACACCCCACTCACACACACACACACACATATATATATATATATATATATATTTACACCCCACCCACATATATATATATATATATATATATATGCAAAGGCTTTTTGGAATGCGGGTCTATAATGTCAACATATACAGATTTTAATTTTGTTTTTTTTTGTTTTTAACTGTGACACCCAAATTTCAATTAACTGCCTTTACCTTTCCTTTCCATTATTTATGCTTTCCACGGGGACATTTGTTTTTTTCATTAGCAAAATAAATAAATAAAATATAAAATGTAAAAAAAAAAAAAAAAAAAAAGAATCTCTATTTATTTGATAAATGCTGGTTAGTGGCTCGTATAATATTTCATTCTTTGCCAATCCATAAAAAATATGTCAACGTTAATTGTGTTCTGACAAATTATACTTTTCACCTACAGCTGATTTTGTTGATTCCAGAAAAAGAAAATGAAGAGTAAGCCGTTCATCTTGCAAAAGGTTTCTCTTTTAGCAAAGCGAAATTGTATGTCTTCCTTCTATTTCGAGTTCTTGGTCTGTGTCTCAATTAGAAATGACCCAGTTTGCTAACAGTTGGCATATGGTTGAATCCAGGTACCTCTCGGAATGTTCTAACGATCTCACCGACATCTTTTAAGCTTTCTCTTTCGGAGACATTTTTTCTCCCTCCTTGACTTATTCTCTTCTGATTTGCTTTCCTTTTTGCGGACACCCGATTCTCCTCTCACTGTTACTCTCCTGATTCAACACCTCCTCCCTTCTCTTCTGATTCGCCTTCGCCATCCCACTCTCTTACGTATCGCCTTAACTCCACTCATTTACATTTCGCCTTTCTTTCCCTTTTATCGTTTCGCCTATTATCCTCTCTCTCCCGTTTCGCCTTTCTTACCTCTCTCTTTCTGTCCCGTTTCGCCTTTCTTTCTCTCTCTCTCTGTCCCGTTTCGCCTCACTTCCCCCTCTCTCTGTCCCGTTTCGCCTCTCTTCCCTCTCTCTATTTCTGTCCCGTTTTGCCTCTCTTCTCTCCCCCTCTCTCTGTCCCGTTTCGCCTCACTTCCCCTGTCTCTCTCTGTCCCGTTTCGCCTCTCTTCCCCCATCTCTATCTCTGTCCAGTTTCGCCTCTCTTCCCTCCCCCTCTCTCTCTGTCCCGTTTCGCCTTTCTTTCTCGCCTTTCTTCCCTCTTTCTCTCTCTCTCTCTCTCTGTGTCCCGTTTTGCCTTTCTTTCCCCTCTCTCTCACTTTCTCTCTATTCCGTTTCGCCCTTCTTCTCTCTTTCTTTCTCTCTCTCTCTCTCTCTCTTTCCCGTTTCGCCTTTCTTCCTCTCTCTCTCTCTCTCTCTCTCTCTCTCTCTCTCTCTTATGAATATTTCTGCTAGGAAAGGGTCACTGTTTTTATAGGCTGTCGAATAAATTTTTTAAAAGTGGCAATAAATAGAATTGGTGAAAACAATGCTAGCAGTTTCTTTGCATCATTCTTAGAACATTGTTCACAAGAATGATTTTAATGTTTCAGTCATTGTAAATTACCGTCACTCTGTACCTCTCGAAAAAAAAAAAAAAAAATAACAGCTTTTTATAAACAGCAAAATATGGATTTATTTTATGCTAGCCAACATTATAATGTTTCGATTGTTATAACCATCATCAGGGCTTATATTTACTATTGTGAAGTTCTTTTTGTTTTTTTTCTTGTTACGGCCTGTGAATATCATCACATTTCTAAATCTATTCACAGGCCGTAACAACAACAAAAAAAAACAAAAAAACTTCACAATGGTAAATATAAGATCTGATGATGGTTATAACAATCGAAACATAATGTTGACTACCATACAATAAATCCATATTTTGCTGTTTCTCAAGTATTTTTCAGCTCATATATATATATATATATACCCCCGCGCGCATAAAATGCACCGAAAGTAATGCCTCCGATTTATTTCCACGGAAACTTCAGAAGATAGAGGGAATACAAAATCACCTTTAGATAAATAAATTTTACAACTACAAAACATTTTTCTAGAGAGTCGTTACCAGTAGTTAAGCATTTTACCAGCCATCGACAAGAATTTGCATATTACAAATTTACGATTTCCTTTTTTTTTTTTTTTTTTTTCAGTTACGATATTTCTATCGTCCCAAAATTAGCAAAAGGGATTTAGAAACAGAAATCGATTTTCTTTAATTCACAACTCCCCAGTTACACAAAGACAGCATTTTGGTAACAGCTTGTAAAATGAATTTTGACTTATATTCCAGCTGTTTAAAATAAAACCCAGAAGTATTTAGGTTAGAAATAAACAAAAATATATGTACGATTACCAGTCATCTCGACGTGTGGGCTTATCCGAAACTATAGATCTTTATAGTCAGTCAGTCAGTTAAGTGCCATACGTGATACACGCTCGAAAGAGACATGACTGACTGGGCAGAAGATTATCCCGCAGTAGGTTGCCATTGCTTTCTGCGGTAGACTGGTTGCCGACCAAGGCTATAGAACCCAATCTGTCCTGTTATTTAACCCATAACTGGAAGGAAGAGACGGATTAATACCTTTCCCAAGGGTATTTGCGCGTAAGTGAATGCAATGGATTCAACTGGAATTCGAACTCAAATTCTATTTTATAGTATAATTTGCAAATTATTTTTCATTAGATTACAAGTAGTTGTGCGTGTGCATAAATGAGTATTATGTATGTGTTTGGGGGCAGGAATAAAAAAAAAAATAGACAAATATTGGTAACTAGGTTCGCCGGCCCATTCAGGATTTTTTCTTTTTGGAGATAATATTGGTTTAGTGATACAAATTCCAGTTGAATTCCTTGCATTCGCTTACGCACAAATATCCTTGGGAAAGGTATTAATCCGTCTCTTCCCTACAGTTATGGGTTAAATAACAGAACTGGGTTCTATAGCCTTGGCTGGCAACAAGTCTTCCAAAGAAAGCAATGGCAACCTACTGCGGGATAATTTTCTGTCCAGTCAGTCATGTCTCTTTTGAGACATGATCGCCTAATCACGTATGGCACTTAACTGACTGACTGATACAAGTCTTACTAATTAACCCATAGCTGTGGGTGGGAAACTGATTCATATCTTTGCCAAGTGTATTTGCGCGCAAAGGAATATCACGAACACAATTTCTAATTGGAACTCGGATCTCTGATTAACGATACCGAGCCATACATCCAAGCTTATATCACCTGGTATTCCCAAGCAGTCACCCATCTAGGTACTGACCAAGATCGACTTTGCTTAACTGTAGAGATCGTAGGTGATGTGGATGTAGACCTATTCTTTTGTATATTGGTACACGCATTAGTTTCATTGGCCTTCTACGTCGGTGATCTCAAAAGGAGGCGGTGCCTCTCCTAACGTTAACCGACTGAAATAATGTATAGCGGCTCGGATTGGGAAATCAGAGAACATAGATTCTTCCAGCAGCCACCCTCTTGACCCAGACCAGCACTATCTTCTCAAGGAACTTGATATAGGCGCTTGTGTTGAGTCTGAGTTCTTGTGAAAAGATTAATGGATGTATGACATCGCTATCATTAGTAATCACCCAATACACCTTCGTAATCACCATTATACTCAATTAACACTTTCCGAATACTCTGCATATTACTCAAACACTGAAATGTTCGTATACGAGCTAAGCGTTGAGGCATGCCGTTTCCAAATTCCTGGTGGTATGAACTGCGTCATGGTGCTCTTTTTCTTACAGCCGGTGCCCAACTGACACTACTACATTGTGCAACCATCAACAAAAAAATATTGAAAATTTTAACGACGGTAAATATATGGATGGTTTTAAGTATTCCAATATGAAATTCTAATTTTTTGAAGGTAAATCTCGATTTACTGAGACAGGTTAGTAAGCGGTTTGTTCATTTATCTACTTATGTAACTTTCCCCCTACCCACCATGCTCAGTACCGTAAAAAAATAAATAAATAAATAAATGAACTGAAAAATTCCATATGTCAATCAATAGGTCCAGATATAATGTGTAACTCACCGAACTTAATGTGTGTTAATGAACTTTGACAAAATAATTATCAGCTTTTGCATAATTAAGCTTTGTTATTTTTTCCTAATTTATATGAGAATGTTCGAGATATATATATATATATATATATATATATATATATATATATATATAAATGGAACTTTGTCTGTGTGTCTCCGTTATCTATAGACTCCGAAACGGATGAACCGATTTTCTTGAAAATTTACACAGTTGTACTATAAGCGTTTGCGAATGTTCTTAACTAGGTTTTGTGTCGAGGTACCCCCGATAAATATCGATAATCGAAAAAAAAAAATGGGTTATAGAAGGAGTAGTCCGATTTTAATCAAATTTCATACACTCATAGACAAAGACATAAGAAACGATATTCAGAAGTTTCAAGGTTGCAGTTCTTACAATAGTGCAGAAAATTTGATATCGATACCAGGAAATCAAAATTTGACTTACATCCATTCATTTTTCTTTCAGTCTAAGGTTTCGCTTTAACTGGAGACAACTATTGGTTTTTAGTCTTTCGTGCCAACGTGCAAAGAGTCTGAGCTCCAGGACCATGGATTAGTTTTAAAGCTTTCATTACACCCGAGCAACGCCAGGCTATACTGCTAGAAATTATATATATATATATATATATATGTGTGTGTGTGTGGAGTTATGATAATGTTGCCTGCCAAGATTTTTTTTTTCTTGTAGTTTCAACTGATAAACGTTATTTTGGTAAGCTGGTTTTTTTATCGTAAAGTGCTCAATATCGAAGTGGAGATAGAGCGTTGATAGTTTTAGTTTAAAGGATGTGTCACTTTAACTGAGCAGATTCATGCTGACTTCGAAGTAAGTTTCTTGAGGACACCGTTATGATGTCATAATTCTTAGGGCTTCGAAGTCGGCATGAACCTGCTAAGTTAAAACATATATACATAAAATGTGTATGTGTACACATTAGGGATGGATAGTTTTTATTTATTTATTTATTCAAACACGGATGCTCATATTTGAGTAGATTCTCTGCTTTTATTTATTTAGTAAATAGAATATTTATTTATTTCCATCTAACAGCCTGAATAATCGCGAAATTTTTCTTGAATTGTAGGGCCGGTAGATGGAAATAAATATTCTATTTACTAAATAAATAAAAGCAGAGAATCTACTCAAATATGAATATCCATTAAAAATAACGTTTAAAAAAATAATATCTACCCCCCCCCCCACCCTGATTTACCCTGTACTCACGGGTAGATTTGTATTTACTTCGATAAATGCGGGTTGGTTAGTTTACTTAATTATAGTTGAAGATTTTGAATTCAGTAGTTCTTTTCTTAGGCCGGTTGTTAGCCGAGCCTACAGTTCCTGTCTATCCTGTTATTTTTACCATAAGTAAAGGGAGAATAGATGGATTCATACTTTTCTCAAGGGTATTAACAAGTAAATGAAAGCGACTGGAATTCAACATTGGCTTTCCGATTTTTGATTCCTAACCGCTATCCAATATCTCATCCACACGTGATTTTATATATATATATATATATATAATGGACACTCCCGTCGATTTCGACGTTTGAGTGTCTAACTCAGTTAGACTGCCACGCAAAGAATTGTTTTGAGTGGTGAAGGCTTGTGTAGCACCAACCACACTTTTTGGAACCGCTGATAACAAACAATCGGTGCAGAAGCTCGCCACAGATCGCATGAACAGCAGACCTCAGTTATTTAACCCATAACTGAAGGGAAGGGACGGATTAATATGTTTCCCAAGAGTACCAGTGCGTAAGTGAATGCCGAGTGTTCGACTGGAATTGGAACTCGGCTCACCGATTTCTCCTCCGAGGAGGACATCCACTGCACCACAACGCACATCCGTCAATAAACGCTTACAGCACCTGGTAATCACAAGCGGTCACTCATCTAAATACTGACTAGGCTCAACATTGCTTAACTTCGGTGATCGAGCGAGAGCCTTTGTATTCAACGTGATATGACCGTAGCTTCGAAAGAACAGATAGATTAAAAAGCTACTGTTCGTTGCATTTACTTTTATAGAAACTGAGTTGCGCTTAATATTATAAGTCTGATATTACAATGGCTTATAAAAGCATTATATCACTAGACAAAAGATTTCATGTTTCATGACATCATTACTTTTCTTTGGGTGATATTTTAAAATTTCGGCCGAAGAAGAACAATATTTTGAAACGTGAATTACAATCTCTCTCTCTCTCTCTCTCTCTCTCTATATATATATATATATATATATATATATATATAACGCCCCTTTGATTTCATCTCCCTGCATTTAAATATTTTTAATGTTTCTTATTTTTAAAATTACGGGTAGCCTTAGTATATTTAAATTTTTACTCTTGTAAAAAAGCAATAACTTAAATTTATAAAATTTAATTCCCATGAACATAGTGAACTGACATTAAAATCTATTAAGCTCTTTGTTTGAAAAATACACCTGACAATTGCATAACACATGAAACTATATATAATGACCGCAGTATTTAATAAATGATTTAAACTAATGCTTTCATTTAGCATTCACTGACGAAATTGCTTACGTCTCTTGTGACCCTTAAGTTCATTATTTAACACGGCTCGACACAAAACCCAAAGTCACAATTTATAATAGGTTTTCCAGAAATATCCACTTTCTTTGTTGTTGCTGCAGACAACAGGGGCGGTCAGCAAATCCATGTCTAGCAATAGTAATACACTGACTGAGGGACGGATACGCGATTAGGTTCCTGCTGGAAAAGTCACAATCTGGGGAGTTGAACCGTCGCTGTGCTGAGCTCAAATGTCAGAAAAATGCCCTGCATTCAGCCAGCTAGACATAAAAAGAGCGTGGGGATGTTTGTCGACTCGTAACAGATTTGCTCCACGGCTATTTTGACTGTCGCGAACGTCGTGTTTCGTCAGTAAAGCCACGCTGACATCTTGTGTAAGTGATCGACTAAATTTTCATGTCTCAAATTTGTTTTTATATATCAACTTTTTTTTTTCCTTGGTTAATTCCAAAGCATTCAGTTCGTTGCTTTCTGGTAATCAACCAAATTGTTCAGAAGACCTTGGTAACTTTTCCCGTGCAGTTCAATAGGATACAATCATAATACGCTTTCTTGGTGCCCCTCACGACTTCACAGGGCGATGTGGGTAGGGCACAAACGCTGGCGCGCAGAGACATACAGAGCGGTGAACCAGTCTTCAGACACATAAACATTCATTTATCATTATATATATATATATATAAGAGAGTGAGAAATATAGATGTGCGTATAAACACATACACACACACACACAAACACACACACATATATATATAAGAGAGTGAGAAATATAGATGTGCGTATAAACACATACACACACACACACACATATATATATATATATATATATATATATATATAAGAGAGTGAGAAATATAGATGTGCGTATATATATATATATATAAATATATATATTCTTATGAGGTATATTTAGATATTAAGTATTAAATTCAGCTTATAAGGTCTGTTTGTTTCATTATTTATTTCTTTTTTTATTTCATTTTCGAATAAATTGTTGTATATCACGTCCGAAATTGTAGTTAAGCTGACCGGATGACTGAGACAGTCGAAAGTATTTGAACAAAAAACAACAAAGCAAACATGAACAACGGCACTTTATTTTATAATTGTGATCCCAAGATGCAATGAATTATGTCTGTATGCAAAAATGTATACCGCTGTGTGACTGGTCGCTCAAACAATTTTTTTTTTTTTTCGGATTTGCTTCTTATTTATCTATTTATTTATTTTTGCTCCGGGTATGTACACCCGACATTGTTTCTTGTCTGTACTCAGTTGATCTAGTTTTAAAATTTAGCATGATACACCTACCCCACTCCACCCTGTAGCCCCACCGCACCCAACTATCCATGAATGGCAGTGGCGATGGCTGCAATGTAGACTTAGCAGATAAACCAACATAAGTGAAGGAGGTCAAAAGACCCGACACCTTTTTTACACACACACACACACACACACACACACACACAAACACGCACACACACACACATTCTTTTTTTTTTTTTTGAGCAGATTTTAAGCATGTTTCATATATAAACATTTAACAAGATTATAGGATTTATTCAATCTCCAATCCGCCTTCTGCTTGTGATAACGGCTTAATCTGTAATACGGAGTATAATAATAATAATAGTTACAATCAGTTATTTTAGTATGAATTATAGTAATCTGAATCTTGCCGGAAGGGTCTGATGCCACTTGACCCTATTTATTCAGTGCGAAGCATAAAGAGACTAACCCCCCTACCAAAAAAAAAAAAAAAACACTAAACCTCCCTAGACCAGGCGAACGAATCTTGCTCCGAAGACAGTTCCGTAAAGTAAGCGTATTTTATTGATAGTTTTTTTTTTGTTCGTTTTTTTTTTTATCATGCCACCTTCATGATATATGTAGCCATGGCTTTCTATCACTTCTTTTTTTTTCTTTATTACCTATGAATTGCTGTCCTTAGAAAAATAGTGGATTAGTTTTCTGTTTCCTTACCCTCAGTTTTGTACTTTTCCTAGGCTGGTTACTAATCAAGGCAAGAGAAACCAGTCTACCCCACTATTAAAACAGAATTCGGGATTGAGTAAACAAATTTATTCTTTTTTCAAGGGCATCAATTCGAAGAAAAATAACTGCTTTTTATAAAATTAATTATGAATATTTCTGCTAGGAAAGGGTCACTGTTTTTATAGGCTGTAGAATATAATTCAGCTTAAAAGTTGCAATAAAAAAATTGGTGAAAACAATACTAGGAGGTTGTTTGCATCATTCTTAGAACATTGTTCACAAGAATGATTTTGATGTTTCAGTCATTGAAAATTACCGTCACTCATTTTCGATACCGAAGTTTTAATTTGAACTATTAAAAATAAACGTTTTCTTGAAGTTTTAATTTTAGCTTAACTGAAAGTTAAAAGATTAAATTTACTAGTTCCAGTATGCTAAATACTCTGTTGTATTTTAAACAGAAGTTATATTCATTAGGATCTAAAATTTTGAAATGTTTAAAAAATTTTCATTTTTTTTTTTTTTTGCGATTTTTTTTTTTGCGATGTTTTTTTTCGAGCGATCTACACATTTGTAAACATCTTGCAAAAATAATATATAGATCTGTGACACGTTATTTTTGGAAAATTAGCAAATTTAAAGTTAAATTAATCTAATTCGAAACAAATATTACTTGCTTATAGCATGAAATTTAGAATAAAAGTATTTCTTAATTAGAAAGGTCTGATCTTTCAAGTAGGCAATGACAGCCCCTGTTATCAGTCAATTTACACATCTGGAAGTATGGTGACCAAAATAGAACAACCAATGTGAAATTCTTGTGATGGGAATAACCCTTGAAACACGTGACCTTTTAATAAGTCACGTGACCTTTTAATAAGTCACTTATAAGTTTCCATAGTAAAAAAAAAAGTGCAGTTTAACATAAAAAAAAGTTTAAATTTAAAAAAAAAAATCATAATTCTAAATGATTTGTATTCAACTTTTTAATTTTCGATTTGTAAGTATATTTTTTACTTAATAAATTAATAGCCGATGACACTGAGTGACTGGAAAAAAATTAAAAGATGATTGGAACTTTATCATTAGCAAAGAAAAAAATGAAAACAATTTTCATAAAATTTCATTATTCATCGAATATTTTTTTTCTTCATGGTATATCTTTAATATATATTATTTATAAAATCAATTGAAAGTTGATCTAATTTAAAGATGGCGTAGTTTTAATGCATTTTTTTTATTTTACTTTTCGCAGAAGATTTTCGGAAAAGTGCTCTCGTAAAAAAAAAAAAAAAAAAATACATGATTTACAATTCCCAAGAAGTCCTGCATTTAACTAATAAAAAAATTAGGATCCATACTGAATTTCTAGAAGTTTAATGCAATTAATTAGAGTGGGAGTAACATATATATATATATATATATATATATATATATATATATATATATATAGCAAGATTTTGAAAAAATAGTATTTGCATAAATAACTTCATTCATTTGTGAATAAGTCCTGAAAATCTCATTAAAATCAAACAATTAGCTGATTTTTGCCAGAATTACCAAATTAATGTTTTCAACACCAAAAATAAATGACTTGTGTAATATTACGTTTGGTATAGTAGAAACCTCTAGTAAACATAGAGTGAATCGCTAACAAAAAAATATTAACCGTTAGAAAGGATTAAAATTTAAAAAAAATAATGACAACAAACTTTGATCTTTCCTCTTAATAATAGCGTAAACTAGCATATAATGATAAAAGTATGTTTTTAATTAAGTTTGAACCCTTTTGACATCAAGCTATATTGTTTTTTTGGTTTTTTTTTCCTTTTTGTCGAATGAGTGGATTATGTAACTGACTACTTAGAAACATGTACTTTATAAAATGCCATTTTTTTTTCAAGGTAGTTGTTTATATTTTTACACTATTTAATCTTCTCATAGCTACGATTAGCTAATTTCTACATTAGGAGTCATGAAACTCCTGTACTGACAATAAACTACACCAAGTAAGACAAACTATCGGAAAAAAGAAACCAATAAAAGGATAAAATGTCAAGAAGAGAAAAAGAGGTAATGGCCAGACTCCGAATAGGACACACCTTTATCACCCACTCATATCACCCACTCATATCACCCACTCATACTTACTGAAAGGAGAAGAAGTACCAATCTGCATACCATGCCATGAACCCTACACAGTGCACCATATACTAACAAACTGCATAGACCTTGAACAGATCCGACTAAAACATTATCAAGAAAAATAATCTAAGGGATATTTTCAACAAGGTTGACCCTAAAAATATTCTCAGATTCCTAAGAGAGACGAAACTATACAACAACAGTCAGTTAAGTGCCATACATGATACACGCTTGGGCGATCATGTCTCGAAAGAGACATGACTGACAGGGCAGAAGATTATCCCGCAGTAGATTGCCATTGCTTTCTGCGGTAGACTGGTTACCAGCCAAGGCTATAGAACCCAATCTGTCCTGTTATTTAACCCATAACTGGAGGGAAGAGACGGATTAATACCTTTCCCAAGGGTATTTGCGCGTAAGTGAATGCAATGAATTCAACTGTAATTCGAACTCGGCTCCCTGATTTCTCGTTCCGAGCCGATATCCACTGCACTACAACGCACATATAGTCAAAAAGTTTCTCTGAATCATAAGTAACATTTAACTTCCACCCATCATACTACAACAGCTAATGATTTGGCATTAAATGACCCATAAAGGGTTGATTTGCCATAAAACAAACCAATCAATCAATCAATCAATCAATCAATCAGTTTCTACATTTCTCTGATTGGTTAATCTGTACATTGCTACTTTGTTCCTGGGAAAGAACCAGAAGTCGTTTGCATTGATTATCATATCCAAACGTTCGAATTCTATTAGACTGGCTACTAACCAAAGCTAGAATGAAGAAAGTCACTTGCTAATGAATGCTGACAGCTTCATAGACTGAACACGAGAACAAGAAGAAAGTTCTAAGGAAAATGGAAATGAAAATGGCGCTTAAAATCAGAAAGAGACAAAATTTCTAGGACATAACGACAGAAAAGGGTTTAGAAAATTTGACACCCTCAGGAATTATTGACGTCAGTCAGTTAAGTGCTACATATGATACACGCTTGAGCGATCATCTCCCGAAAGAGACTAGGCAGAAGATTGTCCCGCAGTAGGTTGCCATTACTTTTTGCGGTAAATCGGTTGCCAACCAAAGATATAGAACCTAGTCTGTCCTGCTGTTTAACCCACAGCTAGAGGGAGAAGCAACGGATTCATACTCTTTCCCGAGAGTATTTGCACGTAAGTGAATGCAACGAATTCAATTGGAATTCGAACTCGGCTCTCCGATTTTTCGTTTCGAGCCTATGTCCATTGCACTGTAACGCACATATCAGGAGAAAGAAATATGGATAAACCTAACAAGCTAGTGTAAGATCCACAAAGGATAGGAACCATCAATACTCACACCCTGAAAGGATACAAAACATTCAAGAGAAAATGTGGTAAAACGACATCGATTTCTGTCTTCCTAAAGAATAATAGTACGAAGTAGACACCATTTGTCTGTTGGATATTGAAACTGGCTTGCTGATTCCATTTAATACTATGTTTTTTCAGCAATTTTTTCCAAATCTTCATGCAGAAAATCAGTCAGTGAAGGGCCATACGTGAAACACGTTTGAGCGATCATGTCTCGAAAGAGACATGATTGAATGGGCAGAAGATTATCCCGCAGTAAGTTACCACTGCTTGGACTCCATTACTTACTGCGGTAGACTGGTTGCCAACCAAGGCTATAGAACCTGCTATTTGACCCATAGCTGAAGCAACGGATCTTTTCCCAAGGATATTTACGCGTAGGCGAATTCCGAGCCGATATCCACTGAACCACAACGCCCAAGTTAAATGCAAATTCCATTTTCTATCTTCTTGGAATTCTTTTACTGCCATTTCGCCTTGTCTTCTCTTCATTCTCTTCAACTCCAAGTTACCCCTTAGTGGTATTAACGCGCTGCTTAGAGTGAAAAACAACCCAGTCAGTTAAGTGCCATGCGCGATACACGCTTTGGGCGATCATGTCTCGAAAGAGACATGACTGACTGGGCGGAAGGTTATCCCACAGTAGGTTGCCATTGCTTTCTGCGGTAGACTGGTTGCCAGCCAAGGCTATAGAACCCAATCTGTCCTATTATTTGACTCATAGCTAGAGGAAAAAGAGATAGATTATATTATGTTATTTCCTTAATTATAATTAGTGGGGGATCAGTTTATTACTTTAAAACAATAGAAAACCAATCCCCCACTTTATGTCCAGTAAAAGATTTAATTATGTTTCCAACTATTACATTCACTCAGTCAGTTAAGTGCCATACGTGAAACACGCTTGGGCGATCATATCTCGAAAGAGACATGACTGACTGGGCAGAAGATTTTCCCACAGTAGGTTGCCATTGCTTTCTGCGGTAGGCTGCTTACCAGCCAAGGCTATAGAACCCAATCTGTCCTGTTATTTAACCCATAACTGGAAGGAAGAGACGGATTAATACCTTTCCCAAGGGTCTTTGCGCGTAAGTGAATGCAATGAATTCAACTGGAATTTGAACTCGGTTCCCCGATTTCTCGTTCCGAGCCGATATCCACTGCACCACAACGCACATCCGCAAAGAATAAAGATCTATAAAAACAGAGAACATGGCGATGACACATACTAGACACCCCGTCGAGAGTCGGGAGGTTCTCTGCTGATGTAATTACCGCAACGGAAGATGGATTTTAAAAGTGAAAATTAAATCCCCATACAAACAGGTTTGACACTTCGGGGTCAAAGGGTGGCATAGTCCTGAATGGGAGAAAAAAAGAGGGAAGACATGTCACCTTGGTACGACGGGTTTTGATACGGATATTTATTGCTAGACGTGTACAGTTGTAGTTCAGTAAAAGAATCCATGTGACAGGTGGTTGTGTCGAAAACTTCAAATTACCATGGTATTTGCTTTTATCTATCCCGTCTCCCGGTTTCTATTTCACACACACATACAGTCAGTCAATTGCCATACTTGATACATGCTTGGGCGATCATGTCTCTTTCGAGACATGACTGACTGGACATATGATTTTCTCGAAGTAGATTGCGATTACTTTCTACGGTAGACTGCAGAAGGATTTAGCTGTGTCAGCTGTATCCTTATAACCCAGTAGAACGTCTATAATATAATTTAGTGAAGAGACAGGCAACTTTAAGTAACGCTCTGCTTCAAGAGATGCCATCAAATCAGCAGTATAAACCGATTATACATTAGGTCATCGGATACTTTCAAGCAATGTGATCCTGTCAATAGGATGTGTATTGTAGTGCAGCGGATATCGACTCAGAATGACAAATCGGGGTGCCGAGTTCGAGTCCCTGTTGAATTCCTTGCATTCACTTACGCATAATAATCCTTGGGAAAGGTATTAATCCGTCTCTTCCCTCCAGTTATGGGTTAAATAATAGGACAGATTGGATTCTGTAGCCTTGCCTGGCAACCAGTCTACCGCAGAAAGCAATGGCAGCTTACTGAGGGATAATCTTCTGCCTAGTCAGTCATGTCTTTTTCGAGACATGATCGCCCAAAGCTTGTATCACGTATGGCACTTAACTGACTGATGTCGTCAAGTCATCGCAGAAGCATAAACGGCACTAATTTGTCCGACCTTTTCTCGGCGAAGGACACCATTGACCTCTGTTTATAATAGTGTGAAAATTAGAGAATCAGACAACCTTAACCATTGTCCCCCAATTTCCTTCACCAATATACACAGATTCCATTAACTTATGTGATTAACCTCTGGTTAACATATCTGTATTCATGCCCAGTTTCACTCAACCCGAAAATCCACTAGGTTTTTTTTGCTGACTTTCTTATTATCTGACAAGTTGTATACTCATCTTATTTCTACTCCCCCAAAATTTCGCCCCCATTCGATTTCGACGTTATTGTTTTTATTCATATCTATTTTTCTTTCGCTTTTCGGGTAAGTTGTAATTAAAACGAAAAAAATAAATAACTACATTAAATAAAATCCCTAAGGCTACCCTAAACGTCTAAACTAAAAAAAAAAAAAAAAAAAAAAAAAAAACCCAAAAAAAACAAATTCCTCTTGAGAATTCTTTAAGGAGCCAGGCCAAAAGGGGTTTTTAATGAGACATTCCACCTCTAGACACTTAACCCCGTCCTTTTGATAGAAAACTGACCAGAGCTAACTCCTTATTCTAGACATCTCTCTCGCTACGTACACTCGAGCCAATTGTTATTTGAAACAGGATCTTGTGATTTTTACCAAATATGACGCTCTTAAAAACATTACTCGTTGAAAATGAACACCGAGGGAAAAAAATGGGCCGACACGACACATGCGATTTTTAATATTGAGCAGTTAGAATTTTCTAATCAATTCTTTATCATTTTACGCTAGCTGTTTCTTGCTTTTATACTACGTCAGTTAAGTGACACAAATTTGGGTGATCATGTCTCTTTCGAGACATGACTGACTGGGCAGAAGATTATCCCGCAGTAGGACTCCATTACTTACAGCGGTAGACTGGTTGCCAACCAAGGCTATAGAACCTGCTATTTGACCCATAGCTGAAGCAACGGATCTTTTCCCAAGGATATTTACGCGTAGGCGAATTCCGAGCCGATATCCACTGAACCACAACGCCCAAGTTAAATGCAAATTCCATTTTCTATCTTCTTGGAATTCTTTTACTGCCATTTCGCCTTGTTTTCTCTTCATTCTCTTCAACTCCAAGTTACCCCTTAGTGGTATTAACGCGTTGCTTAGAGTGAAAAACAACTCAGTCAGTTAAGTGCCATGCGCGATACACGCTTTGGGCGATCATGTCTCGAAAGAGACATGACTGACTGGGCAGAAGGTTATCCCGCAGTAGGTTGCCATTGCTTTCTGCGTTAGACTGGTTGCCGACCAGGGCTATAGAACCCAATCTGTCCTATTATTTAATCCATAACTGGAGGGAAGAGACTGATTAATACCTTTCCCAAGAGTATTTGCGCGTAAGTGAATGCAAGGAATTCAACTGGAATTCGAACTCGGTTCCCCGATTTCTCGCTCCGAGCCGATATTCACTGCGCCACCACGCACATCCTCTTACAAACAATAATAATGCTAATATGAACCGTTTTCTTAAAAGGGAATTTCGGCATTCATTGACCAAGCAGCTGTTTTTGGTTGAAATTTCTAAAATCTTTCATCTTGAAACAATTTTTCAGGAATATGTTTCTTAAGGCCAGTAGCTGTTATCTCTCTTTCCAGTATTGGTGGCCTTAACCTCCTAAACTTTTATTTGAAACTAGCTTTACCCGGCCACGCCTTGCTGCGGCTCAGTTTGGTTAAATGGAAAAATAAAGAAATTTATTTACTAAACAACGAAATAAATGGGATATCGATAATAATTCGTTGAAAAAAAAAAAAAAAAATGAATAGAAATTTTTTTTTAAAAAGGAAAAGGGATTTCTGTTGTTTGCACCCGCTAAAATAGAAATAATAATAAAAAAAAGGCTTCGTTTACCTTAAATGTGCAGTTTCCTGTTTTCTATGAAATAACAAAGTTGTCTGTAAACGCGTCCGTATTGAAAATGAAAGTGTTTTAGTTCGGCTCTCATCGGCTCTAACATATTTGCAATATATATATATATTGAATACTGCAATATTTTTTAATACAAGGTATATAAAAACACGCTCGTATTCGATTAAAATGCTACAGTAAAATTTCAAAACAATTGGTGCAGCCTTTTTCTAGATTAGCGGTTAGTAACAAACGGACAAGTACATTTTTATTTATATAAATAGCGTGTAATGTTAATATCTTGATTATGACATTGTTTTCTCTTCGACTGAGATGTGATATGCATTTTAGCTGTTACTGCGGTTGAAGGAGGATGTGCTTTGTGGTGCAGTGGATATCGGCTCGAAACTAGAAATCGGAGAGCCGAGTTCGAATTACAGTTGAATTTCTTGCATTCACTTACGCACACATACCCTTGGGAAAGGCATTAATCCGTCTCTTCTTTCCAATTATGGGTTAAATAATAAGGCAGATTTCGTTCTATAGCCTTGACTGGCAACCAATCTACCGCGGAAAGTAATGGCAACCTACTGCGGGATAATCTTCTGCCCAGTCAGTCATTTCTCTTTCGAGACATGATCGCCCAAAGCGTCTATCACGTATGGCACTTGACTGACTGACTAAATATAATAGTTGAAATCATGATTATGACTTCTACTGAGCATAAAGTGGGGAATCAATTTTATATAGTTTTGAAGTAATAAACTGATCCCCCACTAAATATTACTTAATAATATAATACATCTCTCCCCCCCCCACTCTATCTGTGAGTTAAATAATAGGACAGATTGTGTTCTATAGCCTTAGCTGGCAACCAGTCTACCGCAGAAAGCAATGGCAACCTACTGCTGGATAATCTTCTGCCCAGTCAGTCATGTCTTAAGCGTGTTTCACGTATGGCACTTAACTGACTGAGTGAATATAATAGTTGAAAACATAATTAAATCTTTTACTGGACATAAAGTGGGGTATCGGTTTTCTATTGTTTTAAAGTAATAAACTGATCCCCCACTAATTATGCTTAAGGAAATAACATAATATACTCTATCTCTTCTTCCTCTAGCTATGAGTCAAATAATAGGACAGATTGTGTTCTATAGCCTTAGCTGGCAACCAGTCTACCGCAGAAAACAATGGCAACCTACTGCTGGATAATCTTCTGCCCAATCAGTAATGTCTCTTTCGAGACAAGATCGCCCAAAGCGTATCACGTATGGCCCGCAACTGACCGACTGAATATAATAGTTGGAATAATGATTAAAGCTTATATTGGTCATAAAGTGGGGGATCAGTTTATTACTTCATAACAATTGGAAACCGATCCCCCACTAATTACTACATAATAATATAATACATTTTCTCTTTACCTATGAGTCAAATAACAGGACAGATTGGGTTCTATAGCCTTGGTCGGCAACCAGTCTACCGCAGAAAGCAATGGCAACCTACTGCTGGATAATCTTCTGCCCAGTCAGTAATGTCTCTTTCGAGACAAGATCGCCCAAAGCGTATCACGTATGGCCCGCAACTGACCGACTACTGTTGAAAATTTTAAGTGACATTTTGGTTTCTCTCATCTGGTGCAGTTCTTTCTTAGTGACTTTGTCGCGCCATTTCACAAAGTCCGATGTAGCGTGATCTTCGTCAAGACCCGCAGGCCTCACTCGCTCAAAGCGGTTTAAGTTCTTCTGAATGTTTTACATAATTTATGGTCATTAAAGTAATTATGAAAATAAAAGAACAATGACAGTAAATTCTTGCGTTTCATTGATATTTAAATGAATGCAACAAGACATAATCTATTAAAATATTTTTAGCTCGACCAGATCCTCTTAAAAAGGGCAGCTGAAAAAAGGAAACAGATCTGGGTATCTTTATCAACGCAAATGCAAGGATTTTATCTTGTATCAAGTATTTATATACAAAAGCAAAAATGTTATTGGTTTTTCAAAACTTCTGAGTTCAAGAACACTTATACATATTTCTCAGGTTAGATGAAAAGTCAGGCAAACTATGGAGGACAAGAAGTGATACAACTTGATGGCTAATAAATGAATGTGAATAAGTGATGCTTTAGAATATTTTTTTGTTTATGTGCAAATTAGTATTTAAATTAATTTAGTCTAGGAATGATTTATGTATTATATATTTTAGGTAAAAGAAGTTCATCAGTTGAACTGTTTTCTTTTAACACACACACACACACACACACACACACATATATATATATATATATATATATATAAGACACAAGGGAAACTTATGATCCATCTTCTGAGCGACTCTATCAAGGCAAAAGTGAGGATTTAATTTTATAACAAGTTTTATATGCAAGAGCGAAAAGTTATTGTTTTTTTTTTTTTAAATTTTAGTAATGCTCGTGAAAAATCATCAAGTTACCTGAAGAGTCAGGCAAGTTACGGAGGCCATGAAGTGATACAATTTGATGTCTACAACCCAGACACAAGGCAGATAAAATTTATTAAAGAAATAAAAGAAACTTATATTAGCTGATGCATTTTTTCCCTGAAGGATATTGTCGAGGCAAATGTAAGGAAATTTTGTATCAAGTATTTATATACAAGAGCAGAAATGTTATTTGTTTTTCAAATTTTATTAAATTTATGAACATTTAGGTTAGTCGGAATTTATTAACAAGCTGTTTGGAGGACGCCAAGTGACACAATGTCTAATAAATGAAAGTGATGATGATGATGTTGAAATATTTTATGTAAATTAACATTAAAATTATTTTAGTTTAAAATTAATTTATGTATTCTTCTTCTTCTTCATCATCTTCTTCTATGTGCCCTGTCCTTTGCAGGACGTAGGCTATTATTGCTTTCCACGTCTCCCTATCCCTGGTGGCTTTTAGCACGCCTTCTCCTGTTGCAACCCTCGTTCCATCATCCACCCGATTTGGTCCTTCAAATATGTTATCCGCTGCTTTTCCCTGTCTCTTTTTTCCTTTATCTGGCCTGTTAGTATCAGATTCTCCAAGCCCTCTTCCCTCATTGCATGTCCCAGGAACTTCAGCTGTCTCTTTCTGATGCTCAGTAATAATTTCCTTTTCGTTTCAATCCTTTCCAAAACCTCATCATTGCTCACATGCTCGATCCATGATATTCGCAGCATCCTTCTGTACAACCACATTTTAGTTGCTTCAAGTTTTTCTTTCATCTTCGATGACATTGTCCAGCATTTACTGCCATATTGAAGAACCGACATCATATAACAATCTAGTACTCACTCTCCTCTTTGTTTCTAGTGAAATTGTCCTGTTTCTTAATATTTTACTCAACTTCTGGAATGCTTCTTTCGCCATACCAATTCGCCTTCGGATCGCCGTGTCGCACATTCCGTCTTCTGTTAGAACACTTCCTAGGTATTTAAATTTCTGTACCTGCTTGATTTTAGAGTCCCTCACCTGTAATTGGCATTTTGGCCTGCCCTTTTTGTTGATGACCATGCATTCGGTTTTCTTTCAGTTTATTTATAGTCCTTTCTTGTCACTCTCTTCAGCTACCTTCTGTAGGAAGTCAAATTTAATTTATGAATTATAGTTTTTTATTTTTAACATTTTTATATCCATGTATGTTGGCTTGAGAAATAAATAAATTTTTAAAGAATTGAGCTATAGACATGTGTGCGTATATATATATATGTGTGGGTATGTATATATGTGTGTGTATGTATATATGTGTGTGTATGTATATATATATGTGTGTATATGTGTGTATGTATATATGTATGTGTGTGTATGTATATATGTATGTGTGTGTATGTATATATGTATGTGTGTGTATGTATATATGTATGTGTGTGTATGTATATGTGTATGTGTGTGTATGTATATATGTATGTGTATGTATATATGTATGTGTATGTATGTGTGTGTGTATGTATATATGTGTGTGTGTATGTGTGTGTGTATATATATGTGTGTATGTATATATACATGTGTGTATGTATGTATATATATATATGTGTGTGTGTGTATATATATGTTTGTATGTATATATATATATATATATATATATATATATATTTGTGTGTGTGTGTGTGTTATGCAATTTGATGTCTACTGGCCTAGAGATTGACTTTTCTATAAACATTAATTTTCATACACTTTTGGAACACCCGGTGTGGTTTCAAATCATTATACTTTCTCTGTTGGGTAGGCACTCGGTTCATTTACTCCGATTCGTATTCACTGGATATTCCAAGTGTAAGACACCCAGTGAGGGCCGAATTCGCTATCCAAATCTGTGAGGTCAGTTTCTTGCTGTCCAAAACTCCGCCCTCCCCGGGTTCTGGATAGAGAAACTTTTGTCAGTTAAAATATTTTGTTGAGTAAGTTCACTGAAAGTTCATAATGTCGACTAAAGTCAGCACGAAATTTTGGCAATCGTCGTAGGATGGGGAGCAACAGGATAAAGTAGAACGACGTATGTAGTACGTTGTGATGGCGGAATCGGGGCTGAAGTTTCTTCTGTTGTTTTCTAGGCATCCCTTCGTTTAGAATCACACACATTCACACGTTATGAAGAAAAAATAAACATCAACGCAAAGCAAATATCTTTTGCGTGTATACACCTGCTTAAGGTCCTTGCCGACCCTTAGACTGTTAACTCCTTCCATTCCAACCAACAACCAATGCCCAGAAAAATAACATTCTTTAGTTTGTCCTGTCTTTGATATTAAGTGACCATTAGGGAGTTAAGTTCAATCCCGAGCCCCAAAAAGTCAAGATTTTAGGAATGTTTTTTTCTTGGAATGTGACGCGGTATTTAATGATTCGGACATATTTGCTGCGTTTTAGAAACATTTATAAAACCAACTCTACAATTTTATTGGAACGCAACCTTTCTATTTTCAATTCTCTTTCTCTCTCTCTTTCTCTCTTTTATCTCTCTTTTGCTTACTCTTTAATATCTCTCTCTAATATCTCTTCAAGATGTGGGTGATCGTCAGTCAGTTAAATGCTATACGTGATACACGCTTTGAGCGATCATGTCTTGAAAGAGACATAACTGACTGGGCAGAAGAAGATTCTTCCGCAGTATATTGCCATTGCTTTTTGCGGTAGACTGGTTGCCAGCCAAGGCTATAGGACCTAATCTGTCCTATTATTTAACCCATAACTGGAGGGAAGAGACTGATTAAGACCTTTCCCAACGGTATGTGTGCGTAAGTGAATGCAAGGAATTCAACTGGTATTCGAACTCGGCTTTCCGATTTGTCGTTCTGTACCACATCCCAATTTATGGCGTTCCCACACCGCAGAACTCCTGTCTTTTGTTGTAATAAATAATAAATGACTTAGGACTGTTTGTCTCTATTTGTCTCTGATTTGTATGACACAAAAAAGGCGCAAAACCCTTTTATAATAGCTCTGAAGACGAACAGAATTCGGACAATTTCCATTCAAATATTCACGGGAAATCGGAAAACGGCTTCGAAATATAAAAGAAAATACACACTAGAATGAGGAATTTTAGTTGATGTTTAAGCAAACTTGTATACATTAAGGATTGCTTCCTAAACACACACACACACACATATATATATATATATATATATACGGTGTAGATATAGAACAATCCAAAGGAGTTTCCTGTACATAAAATGGTAGGATAACTCTCTAAGAGAGCTCTAAATATATATGTATATAAATATATATATATTTATATATATGTATATACATCCTTATATACGTAAGTGTGTATGGAATTGAATGCATGTATGTGTGTATGTGTATGTATGTATGTATGTATATATGTATTCATAATCGAAGAATTGTGTGTGTGTATGTGTATGTATGTATGTATGTGTGTACTTCTATATGTATGTATAATTGTAAATTAATTTTTTTTTTTTACCTAGCCGTGTCTTTATTTAGTTTAAATCAAATGACCTAATTTAAAAAAAAAAATTATTTTATATCCTATATTCTTTCTTTTCTCTTTCTTTCTTTTCTCTTTCTTTCTTTTCTCTTTCTTTCTTTTCTCTTTCTTTCTTTCTTTTTCATCACAATGATTTTCATTCTTTTCGCCTCCTCTTCCTCCTCCTACTCCTTCTTTGAAGGCGTTCACTCCTTCCTTCACCTCTGAAGTTCATCTTTCTCTTCTCCCAGTCTTTTCTCTTTTCTCCCCCTCCTACGGCTTCTTCTCTTTCCTTCTCTTTAATCACTTCTTCCCTCCGACAGTCTTTTCACCTCTTCTTCTCGTTCTTTCTCTATTTTCTTTTTCTCCAGTTCTCGTCACTTCTCTTTCTTCTTGTTTTTTCTCGTGAAACATTTTAACTTGGCTTTAAGGAGGAGATAGTGGCTCTGATTGAAGAACGGTATGAATCCAACTCTTCTTCGTTATTATTATGCTATTGTCCTCATGTTCGTTGCTATTTGTACGACGTTTTGGCCGTTGTATGCTCCGGCCTTCTTCAGGTGCTAAGAATTTCGAACCGAACCCTTTATTACAATCACTGGGGTATATGAGATCCATTCTTTGCGTTGAACCTCGATTAGAAGTCATGAGTTATCTCCCTCTAATCATCACGCAAGGAATGAGCATGATATACCCAGTGTTTGTAATAAAGGATTCAATTCGAAATTCCTAGCACCTGAAGAATGTCCTAGCGTACAACGGCCGAAACGTCGTACAAATGGCAACAAAGATGAGGACAATAGTCCGAATAACGTAAATACTGTAAATATTACCTCCTCTCAGTAATATAGACAAATCTTTTTTAGTTTTCACTGTCTTACTTCGATTCCTTCATCAGATTCATCCTCACCGTAACACTTTCATCTATATCTTTATTTTTAGCTCATTTTCTCTCTCTCTCTCTCACAATCTCTCACAGCTTATCTCTCTCTCTCTCGCAATCTCTCACAATCTCTCTCTCTCTCTCACAATCTCTCTCTCTCTCTCACAATCTCTCACAGCTTATCTCTCTCTCTCTCTCACACAATCTCTCTCTCTCTCTCTCACAATCTCTCACAGCTTATCTCTCTCTCTCTCTCTCTCTCTCTCTCTCTCTCGCAATCTCAGCCCCAACTCCTGGGTGTATGTATTAAAGCCTACCTTGTTTCTATATCGTCTTGTTTATAATTAAGTGCTATACTTGATGCACGCTTGGGCGATCATGTCTCGAAAGAGACATGACTGACTGGGCAGAAAATTATCCCGCAGTAGGTTGCCATTGCACTCTGCGGTAGACTGGTTGCCAGCCCAGGCTATAGAAACCAATCTGTCCTGTTATTTAACCCATAACTGGAGGGAAGTGACTTATTAGTACTTTTCCCAAGGTTATTTGTGCGTAAGTGAATGCAAGGAATTCAACTTGAATTCGAACTCGGCTTCCAGGTTTCTTCTCTTAGCATCTCCAAAAGAAGAAAAAAAAACAAACCCGTATATTCACCGCTTTCTTCGTATCCAACGTTCTCTGTTCCGTTCGTTGTCTTTTACAACCTCCTTATATATTTGACCGAGCCTATCCATCACGACGGACCCCCGCCTTTCCTCTCTCCGCATCTATTTCTTCTCAGTCTCCTGGTGTCCCCACCACCTCAACCCTTTGCCACAGCCCGTTTCCACTGTTGGTACTATGACGTACAGCGATCAATCTCTAGTTTTACCTATGACCTTATTAGCGGACAAATATATGAAGGAAGTCTCTATTTCTCTCTCCCCTTCTTTTCATCTTTTTTTGACACCTTCTTCTTAGCTCTTTCTTTCTTTCTTTCTTCTTCCCTACCTTTGTTTTAGTCTCTTCCTTTTCTCTCTCCTTTTTTTAAAATCTTGACTTATTCCCTTTCTTCTTTCAAATTTATTTGCTTTTGCAACCCCTTTTCCTTTTCTAATTCGTTAGTCGAATGTGCCTGCTAAACAGGTTATCATTCTCACATCTGAACAAGTTTCCCATTGGACGGGTCAGGTGAGATGTCAGATGGTGAATTCTTGCAAACATATCTTGAAGGATTCGTCACTATGAGCTTTCTGACTTCTTCGTTTCTCTCTCTCTCTCTCTCTCTCTCTCTCTGTCAACACATTTAAGATTCTTTCTTTCTTTCTTCTCTTTCTTTTGCCTCTTGGCTATTTTTTTTTTACTTTAATATCGTTTAATTTTTTTTTTCTTCATTTTCCGTCCGTTTGTAATTCATTTTCGTATTACATTGTTCTTTCGTATTCTTTACATCCATTCCACCGTCCTTATCTTCTATTTATCTACCATTTTCTCCTTTTATTCTGCCATTTTCCTTTGTGTATTCCGTTGTTCTTTCTCATTCTTTTCTTTCATTCCACCGTTCTTTCGTGTTCTATTCTGCCATTCCGTTTTCCGTTCTTCTATTTAGTTGTCTTTTTAATTTTGATGTTCCACTTTCATTTTCTATTCTTCTATTCCACTGTGGTGCAGTAGATATCGGCTCAGAACGAGAAATCAGGGAGCCGAGTTCGAATTTCAGTTGAATTCCTTCCATTCATTTACGCGCAAATACCCATGGAAAAGGTGTCAATCCGTCTCTTCCCTTCAGTTATAGGTTAAATAACAGGACAGATTGGGAAAGGTTTTAATCTGTCTCTTCCCTCCAGTTATGGGTTAAATAACAAGACAGATTGGGTTCTATAGCCTTAGTTAGCAACCAGTTTTCCGTAGAAAGTAATGGCAACCTACTACGGGATAATTTTCTGCCCAGTCAATCATGTCTCTTTCGAGACATGATCGTCCAAAGGTGTATGACGTATGACACTTGACTGACTGACTGAAGAGAAGATGGTGCGGTGGATATCGGCTCGAAATTAGAAATTAGAGAACTGAGTTCGAATTCCAGTTGAATTCCTTGCATATACCCTTGGGAATGGTATAAATCCGTCTCTTCCCTCCAGGTTAAATAACAGAACAGATTGAGTTCTATAGCCTTGATTGGCAATCAATCTGCCGCAGAAAGTAACCTACTACGGGATAATTCTCTGTCCAGTTAGTCATGTTTCTTTCGAGACATGATTGCCCAAAGCGTGTATCACGTATGGCACTTAATTGACTGAATGAATAGTTGGAAACATAAGTAAAGCTTCTACTGGGCAAAAAGTGGGGGTTCAGTTTTCTTTTGTTATTAAGTGATAAATTGGTCCTCCAGTAATTACTACTTATTAATACAATCTGTCTCGTCTCATTCAGCTGTAGTTTAAAGAGCAGCATAAAAAATCTTCCACCCAATCAGTCATGTTTCTTTTGAGACATGATCGCTCAAAGCGTGTATCACGTATGGCATTTAACTGATTCCACTGTACTTTCATTTTCGGCTGCACGTTTTTGTATATGTGCAAAATGTAGAATAGTTAAACGCATTTGAAAAAATATTGTTTCGTTCCACAACTCATCTGTATTTGTCAGGACAATTTGAAGTCGAATTTCTTGTTGGCACTAGGATCAAAACTATTTTTCGTGGTTTAACTGCACTTTTTTGCCAGTTATCAGCTCGAGACCGTAACAAGATCTTTGACAAAATTGGAGTAGATAGACTGAACTATCGCCCGGTTCACACTCCACCCGCGTCTATTGAACAGGTGTAGAGGCTCATCCCTTTCTCCCTGTTTAGGATGTGGTTTCCGGGTTTCTCTTTTCCAATCTTTTCACTCTTACGTAGCCCCCTGCACACCAGTGGTCTTAAAGCCTTGCCCCGGGTGACATGATTAAAAAAAAAAAAATCCCAGCCAGGCCCTAATGGAAACATCTTGCAGAAAGCGTCATAGTCTGGTTTCGAGCGTATAATAAAGTTCTGAAATCCTTCGTAAAATACAGGTTTGAAACACGAAGAATTACGTTTCTTGAACTCGTTTAACATAAAATCTCCACCATCATACTCCTTACCCCACGCTTAGCCGCGCCACCTGATTGCACATGGTGGGTAGACCGGTGATTGTCATCGAGGCCAGCGCGACCGGTGGTTGCGGGGACTGGGCAATTTTTGTGACTTGCCCGCTTGTATGCGTTCGGACACCCAACATTAAACCTTGACCTTGTGTCTCATCCACTTCCTCGTGTGGGTAAGAGGTAAATATCCATACTCCTTATCCCTGCACGCACACGCTCAAACAGGCGTAGGCCACTGATGAGTCCTTGTTAGGCTTGTTAACCTTATGCCTCGAAGTGAATATGTTGGTTAAGGGCCAAGAAAAAAATGTCTGTTAGCAAAAGAGAAGAGCAACTCCTCCTGCTGCTGCCCCTTGACGATAACGTTTTACGATTTCCCGGATTGCTCGAAATACCTACCCAACCACCCACAACATTCTCTCTCAAGTTACTGGGTCTGCCTGATGCTATCACGCTTGCTTTTTAATGATACCCGATTACATTATTCAGCCCTCTGGCGGCGATTAAAATCCGTTCTCTGATTGCAAAACTTTATTGCCAATATTATGGAGTATTTCTTTAACACGTATTTGAAGTAGGTGTCAAGATAAAGAGAGGATGTGGTGCAGTGGATATCGACTCGGAAAGACAAATCGGTGTGCCGAGTTCGAATTCCAGTTGAATTCCTTGCATTCACTTATGCACAAATACCTTCGGGAAAGGTATTAATCCATCTCTTTCCTCCAGTTATGAGTTAAATAATAGGACAGATTGGGTTCTATAGCCTTAGATGGCAACCAGTCTACCGCAGAAAGTAATGGCAACCTACTGCGGGATAATCTTCTGCCCAGTCAGTCATGTCTCTTCCGCGGCATGATCGCCCAAAGCGTGTATCACATATGGCACTTAACCCGACATGATAAAGAGGGAACGTCTTTAGCTAGTTAGAATAACGTATGAAAAACGACTTAGCGCTCGTTTCTGAAGATGCCTGACCACTAAGCTGGCTAGCCAATTCCTGTTGCAGACATCTGCTCAGGCACATTTGTATTTGTTTCAACACCCACAGAGCCCACATGGAGTTTATACTTCAACAATGCTGAGTGGACTTTACTTCCAGTTTTGTGGGAGACAGCGTGTTATCTGGCAAGATTATTTGTTTTAACAAGTTTAGCAAGCTTAAACGGTATCTGTCTACTCATTTTGATTTACAAGGGTTGGGTCAGCTCGTAGTATGCTTTTCTTTAACTTTGTAACCACCTATGATTATTAAGTAAGCAATACAATAAGTAAAAAAAAATTAACTGTAAAATAGGGAACCTCATTTCTCTTTCTGTACTGTTTGCAAAAGCAGGTATAAAAAAAAATTCGCATTAAAATACATAATTGGAAAATAACCCCTTTTCACACTACTCTCGACGGTATACATTGCTAATAGATTTTACACATCCTCCCATCATCTTCAACCAAACCCATATATATATATATATATATATATATATATATATATATATATATATATATGTTATTAAAAATCACCTGAAGACAACGCTCATGGTAGAAACCTATGCCGCGTAATAACTCGTTTACAAAAGGAAAATATTCAAAAGTTCTACAATATAATTGTATTGAACACTTTTTAATACAAATGTGCACTGGTCTCACCTTATTATGACCAGAAACTAAGTAATTAAACAATATGTGCGTAATATATATATATTAGTCATCCACATACTGGCCTGTTTCGCAGCTCATCAGTGTGGCTAGACATATCCACTTGCTTCTGGCCGGGATCGAAAACTCGACCGATTTGGTGTCAGTCGGAGTCTCTACTCCCTAAGCCATCGGCGCATGGGGTCAAAGAAGGGAAATTATAACGTCTTGTATGTAAGCAGTGTATACAGACGCCACTCACCGTGAGAACTCAATTCATTTCTGAAGAGTCACGCATTATAGGTGAATAATTGGGTTCACAACTATATATATATATATTATTAAAATAAATATATATATATGTCATTAAAATTCGCCTGAAGACACCACTCATGGTAGAAAGCTATGTCGCGTAATAACTCGTTTACAAATGGAAAATATTCAAAAGTTCTACAATATAATTGTTATATTGAACACTTTTTAATACAAATGTGCACTGGTTTAACCCTACTGTGATCAAAAACTAAGTATTAAACTATATATATATATATATATATATATATATATATATATATCGAGAGAGAGAGATAATTCTTTTTTTTTTTTTTTTTTTTTTTTTTTGATTGGTTATCAACTTTTGCTTGGTTTTCTTCATCTTATTATTGTTATTTAGCCTAATATCCTAGACTGCATACTTCCACCACACACACACACACACCCCACACACACACGCACCCCCCCCCCCCCCCCACACACACACACATAAATATATAGCATTAGGTGAATGTACTGATCTCGGCACTCCGATTTCCCAAGCTGAGTCGCTATCTATTGTCCACCGTTACGAACGAGTCAGTGAAATATTCTTAACATCTTCCTACCGAGTTCAGAAAATAACTAGACAGCGTACTTTCCCCTCTCTTTTTTCTAAGAGAAAATCATCTCACCCTCCAGCTATGGATTAAATAATAAGATTTATAATCTGAAAATGCATTTTTATTCTCAAAAGATTATTAATTCAATATTCACTTGCAAAAATAATTCTTAGAATCCAAAAATGTTTTTGCTTTAAATAACACATAAAGTGTTGATAATCTGAAAAAACAAAACAAAAAACAAACAAAAAAAACCCGAATCAATCATCATTAAAATGATGTTAAACATTTTGTTATATTTTTAAAAAATAATAATTTCAGTGGTATATTTCATTTTTCAAAACAAATAAAATTTAATTCTCCAACCTACAAAATTTATATTATTTTCGTTTTTTTTTTTTCATTTAGTCTCTCTTTTTTTACAATTTCTGTTTTCTCCATTTTTATTTCGACCGATCATCTCTTTAAATCTCTTAAAATGTCGACAGAAGCAAGCAGACTTAGAGAAAAAAACAAAAACAGCTTATTTACTTATATTTTCTAGGACCCCGATCAACTACTATTTTTTCACTTCTCTTCTTACTCATTAACTCAGCTGGCGTTGCCAATCTAATTTTCATTCTTATTTTTTTTTACCTAATTCATGATCCCAATCCACCACAATGCTTGTAAAATCTTTATCTTTTTGTTTGTAGATGTTTTATTAAAAAAAAAAAATAATCACAAGAACACAAAAACAATCAACTGTCTTATTATATTGCATTTTTATCTTACTTTAGTTTGTCTTTTGTTTCAGTTGAGTCTCGTCCGTTTCGTATTTTTTATATTGCAGGAAGCCCTAAAATGGTAATAATAAATTACTTGAATTCTGAGATGAAGGTTTTGTGATCTTCTTTTCTTGAATTTTAAAACTTTTTTTCCCCTAATCACAGTATTTTTTGCTCATATTCCTCCTATCGTTAATATTTAAAAACTAAAAAATGACTTCCGACGAAACTTGAACCTTCTCAGGATTTTGAGATAAGATTTCGGAAGCACTTTCTTTATTCTGACTTCATGCTTCTTAATTTAATGGTCGGAGAGAAGGTAATCTTGAATATTACGCTAAAAAAAAAGCAACAATAAGATGAAGAAAACCAGGCTAAAATTGATGATTCATATAAAGTACGCATTGTACAGGTGTAGAGGCTCATCCCTTGTTCCCTGTTTAGGATGTGGTTTCCGGCTTTCTCTTTTCCAATCTTTTCACTTTTTTTTTTCTTTTACTTTTACTTTTTCTTTATTTTCTTTTCTTTTTATTTATTTATTTTTTTCAATTGGAGTAGATAGACTAAACTATCGCCCGGTTCACACTCCACTCACGTCTATTGTACAGGTGTAGAGGCTCATCCCTTGTTCCCTGTTTAGGATGTGGTTTCTGGCTTTCTCTTTTCCAAATCTTTTCACTCCTACGTAGCCCCCTACACATCAGTGGCTTTACCGCCTTGCTCGTGGTGATATGATTAAAAAAAAAGTTCTCTCTCCCTATATATATATATATATATATATATATATATATATATATAACTCCAGTCACTTTCTCACCGACATAATAATGTGGCTTCCCTCTGTCTCTTCTACAAATATTTCATGGCTTTTGCTCCGATAAGCCCAGCTTTCTGGTAGACTCCTCTGCATGAATTTAGTCGAACTACTAGACTGGTGGCAAGGTCCCACCCTTTTACAGTGAAACCAATCAAATGTAACCGCAACTTCCACTCTGACAGCTTCTTTACTCGCACTTCCCACCTCTGGAATTCCCTTTCGTATACTTGCTTCCCTGTGAGCTGTCTTTGGCTTTTTTTAACTTAAGGAAACCAAAGGGAGCAAACGCTCTTGGCGAAACACGTCTTAGATAAAAATTTAAACTTTGTCTCATCATCATCATTTTCGTTTCGAATACTATTATGTACTCGATAAACACGCAGGAAAATATTTTTGGTTAACAGGACATACAATATACATGAATAAATTATGTATGTATTTTAGCATTCTATAAAACTTCATCAATTGGCATTCTATAAACTAAATCAGTGAACTATTCCATTCTTTTATGTCTATTGTTCAAAATTATTTTATTGCTTAATTAATTCTCCACTTCGTCTCAGAATCTTCAGTTTTGTTTAAAATACCAATACCCCCCCACCATATATATATATATACACAGAACGAAACACACACCACTTACATGCTACTTAGGTTTCGACCACACCGGTCCCATTTTAGGTAACAAGTGAGTGATATATGTTTCGTTCTATATATATATATATATATATAAAAGGAAACACACACCACTTACTTGCTACTTTCGACCACACCGGTCACTTCTTTAGGTAGCAAGTAAGTGGTTTGTGTTTCGTTCTATGACATTGTTAACATATTCTGCATTTGCTATGCATTTCTACATATTCCGATATTTTGTTTTGATGGGGCAATGATCAGTTGTTTTTTTTATCTTCCATCTCGTGGTGTAACGAGCACCTTACATACATACATACATATACACACATATATATATACCGAGATAAAGTAGGAAGAAGAGCAAGGATAAAAAAAAATTCAGTCAGTCGAGTGCCATACGTGATGCACGCTTTGAGCGATCATGTCTCTTTCGTGACATGACTGACTGGGCAGAAGGTTATCCCGCAGTAGGTTGCCATTACCTTCTGTGGTAGACTGGTTGCCAGCCAAGGCTGTAGAGCCCAATCTGTCCTATTATTTAACTGGAGGAAAGAGACGGATTAATACCTTTCCCAAAGGTATTTTTACGTAAGTGAATGTAAGAAATTCAACTGGAATTCGAGCACGACTCCATGATTTGTCGTTCCGAGTCGATACCCACTGCACCACAACCCACAACCGCATAAGTTGCTGAATCGAAAAATATATATTTAAAAAAAAAAGAAAAAAAAAAAAAAAAAAAGACAATCGAACTGTTTATTGCTCTTCGTTTTTAACAGCTCAATAGAGGACAAAACATAAATATGTGAATAAAAACTAAAATCAAATGACGATAAAATATCACGAGACAATGAGCACAGTAAATCCAGTTATCATTACTTCCTTTTATAGAGAAAAGGTTGTTTAGATTTAATTTAAAGCATTTCAGATGGTGATTTGAATGTGTTCTACTAACAACTTAAGTCACATAATGGATTAATTATTAGCCGTTGTGCAATCGCTGAACCGGTTGTATTGACAATAAACGTATATTAACTTTTTTTCTCTTATTTCTCTTTTGTTTTAATATATTTGTACACATTAGGTGCATATATATCTTTTCTTTTAAATGTCCATTTTAAAATCAATAATAAAATGTATCTCGGCTCAAATCCTTAAAATATTGGTAGTATTATTTTAAACTCAGCGTAAATTCTCCGAAGAGTACAATTTTATTTGAAACTTTAGTTACAACGAAGCCCGCCAAAATCGCCAAAAAAATATTGTCCGGAATCAAAGATCATTGGACTTGTAGCAATAGACTGATAGTTAGTCAGTTAAGTGCCATACATGAAACACACTTGGGCGATCATGTCTCGAAAGAGACATGACTGACAGGGCAGAAGATTATCCCACAGTAGGTTGCCATTGCTTTCTGCGGTAGACTGGTTGCCAGCCAAGGCTATAGAACCCAATCAGTTCTGTTATCTGGAAGGAAGAGACGGATTAATACCTTTTCCAAGGTTATTTGCGCGTAAGTGAATGCAATGAATTCAGATGGAATTTGAACTCGGCTCCCCGATTTCTCGTTCCGAGCCGATATCCACTGCACCACAACGCACATCCTTATGACTGATAGACACAAGCTAAAAGACAAGGGCAAATGAAACGTTTTCATCACATATTCATCAGATTAAAAGGGATCCCTACTTGGCTATATCTGTATCTATTTGCGTCTATGTATGTACGTGTGTATATAAGACGCCTTTCAATGTCTACATTTCATTTATTTTTTTCTATGATATCTTTCACGGCTGCTGTATACTCGTCCTTATTCCATATATAATTTGTCTCAATTCTGACTCATTCACCAAACACGCAAACCTTTATAAATCACAGGACTTACTCAAATATACAGTCTCCTTTGTTATATATATATATATAGTGTATTGAGGCAG
Source organism: Ascarosepion bandense (assembly GCA_037127315.1). NCBI lineage: Eukaryota > Metazoa > Mollusca > Cephalopoda > Sepiida > Sepiidae > Ascarosepion > Ascarosepion bandense. The sequence continues at coordinate 103,509 of JBBBDQ010000377.1, read as the reverse complement.
CAGATAATTTTTTAAACATATACTGTTAAATATAAGAGACAATGAATGTCTATTATGTTTAATCATGAGCCGTTCTAAACATCGTATTTTGGCTTTAATTTCAGGTGAAGATAAAGAAAAAAATTCTCCAACATTTGGATAATTTTTTATTAAGTTGGTTCTCAGCTTTCGGCTCACATAGGTCATCTTCAGAGAGGTTACAAGGACCTTAACATAAAAAAACATCCACCATCAATGATGATTTTATCTTGTGTTGTCATAAACTTTGATAAGCAACGATAACAGTTACCAAATAGCAGACACAATTCGTAAATTTGTAATGCGGTTCTATGACGTCACACCACGTGAGAGCTCGAAATGATAACAGAACCATATATTTAAATGCAATGTAATGTGTTATGACCAAATTTAAATGTGATTTTATTAAGTGTGGGTTGTTTTGGCTTAATGTAGATGGCCTCCAATATCTGAAGGTTCTTTTTACTGTGTGTATGAATGAGTATTATTGTGTTGGTGACTATATATATATATTGTGTAAGAAAGTGACAGATAGATTTAAACCCACTGTTCAAGCATTTACTTTTATAAAGACTGTTCGACATAGAGTAGAGCTTTATGTTGTAATAGTTGTTACAATGGTTTATAAAAGCATAGTACCACTGCACAAAAATGTTCATGTTTTGGAGGCGAACTGCTCCTCTTCGGGTGATATGTGGAACTGAAAATAAATGGAAACGGTTTATTTTTGGGAATGTGAGGTGTAAGTGGTTGCTATAGGGGATTGGAATTTAGTGTGTCTAAACTAGTCCATCAGCAGTTTGCAACCATTAGAAGTACACGTTTGGGTTAGGAGAGGGGGTAAGGATGCTTAGTTCTGGACAGGTCACTTTTTAGTTTTGTCTGGGTAAATCGCGTATATATATATATTTATTTGGAAATAATTTTTACTGATGCTATAGATGTGCATCGCTTGAAATATTATTTTTAGTGGATACTCGTATTTGAATAGGCACTCTCATTTATTGATTTGACAGGATATTTATTTATTTTCACCTACAGGCCTGAAGGTTTGAAAATTCTTACAGAAAAGAATTGCGTCCTTCGGCAGGAATCGAACCGGCGTCTCTCAGGGCAACCTGCCAAAGGGTTCAATTTTTATTGGAAATAAAGTCTCACTTCATTTTTTATTTTCCGTCTCGTGTAGAAAGGACACAGGCGTATCCGAAAATTCCAATTTTTAGCATCTTACTCATCATGCTTAAATATGATCACAAGACCTACTAATAGACAATAAATATTATTTAGGCTTATCAATATTATTTTTGTTGTTTTTTTTTTAATCTCTCGAATGTCCTTAATCGGCCTAATGTATTCACACACACACACACACACACACACACACATTATATATATAATTATCTGGTGGTAGAATTTTTCACGCGGGAATTCAAATTGTTTTATTATCGATAAAATAAGTTTTCGTTATATTTTATATTTGTGGTTATATTTTGGGGTGCCAATTTCCAGAATTATCGCGTTATTTTTCTTTTTTTAATAGAGCATTTATTGAGCGATGATAACGGAAAGTCTAGATTATTAAGTGTTGAACGACCAGCCATGATAAATTTCCTGTTTCTGCAGAAAATAGAGCGAAAGGGAATTCCTGAGTTTATGATAGGAATAAAGGGCGAAAAGTGAAAGTCATACTTAACGACGCATACGTGATTTGCCAACTTCTAATGAAGAAATTTTTGGCTCTAAGATGCAGCCCGGTCTTAGGGGCTTTTAATAGGGACAACTCGTGAAACTGTTGATCATGTTTATGATCCAAATTTGGCCGATCGCCGAACCTCGGTCAGAACTCGTTTGGATTATAATTGATGATCACCTGGATATGTAGAACCCGTTAGCAAGGTTAGTGCCAAAAGCCTAGTAGAATGCTGATCTGGAACGACAAAGAGTTGTTCACTCAAAACTGCTCTTGTAGTATCTTCGGCAAATTATAATTTTTTTGAAACGAAATATTACTGTTGAGGAAAACAGATACATCACTATGATCCAAAAATCAAGCAACAGATCCTAGAGTAGGGGTTTCAGGAGTTTGTAGGGGTACACTAGAGAAATTGAGGTCTCAAAGGTCAATAGGCCATCCACTACTTAATTTCGGAATAAATTATTTTGATAACTGGGCGTTCTCAAAAGTGCCAAAGAATTAATATGGTGTTCGAGTTAAAAGAAATAAGTTTACATTTTTAGAAGGAATTTCATTTTTAATCTCTTATTTTTTTCTTCAGTAAATAAAGACATTGTCTTAAAAAGATTGAAGACCAAGTTAAGCTGAGAGTAGAAATTTATTGAATACTTAATACAAGTGGTAGTGGAAATAACGATGTTTAGGGTGGATTTTCTTTTCACAAAGAAACTCGTTTAGTTCCCTTTATTTGAATGGTAATCACTAAACATCCACATATATATATATATATATGTATATTGTTAGGTCTTGAATGCTGTCACAATGCGTTTAGTAAAATAAAGGAAGGCAAAGAACTTTTTGGGTATTACCTATTTATTTAATATTTCGAGATCAAAATCTCATCTTCAGAATAGCAGAGGAGCGTGTGTCTGTCAAGGAATGGTCGTTCCTAGCTGCTGCTGCTGCTGTCCTTCATTGTAGCGAGTGCTTGTGTGTGTGTGTAAGTGTGTTAGAGCACACACACACACACACACACATATATATATATATATATATATATGCATACAAGCCTCTTTTGCTGTATCACAGCTCATCAGTGTGCTAGACATCTACTTGCTTCTGTCCGGGATCGAAACTCGACCGACGATTTGGTGTCAGTCGGAGTTTCGACTCCCTAATTCATAGGCGCATAGAGTGAGAGAAAGGAAATTTTAGCGTGTTATATATAAGCAGTGTATACACACGCCAGTCACCGGAAGAACTCAATTCATTGCTGAAAAGAAGATTAACGCGTAAATCGCAGACGTGGTAACTATCTTTAAAATTTTTCCTCTGCAGTGATCTCAATCGTAATGAGAGCATAATATATTTGTCATCCACATACTAGCCTGTTTCGCTGTATCACAGCTCATCAGTGTGGCTAGATATCTACTTGCTTCTGGCCGGGATCGAGACTATATATATATATATATATATATATATATATATATATATATATATATATCCTACGTCCATAGCACGACTTGAAGTTCCATGAATGCGTTTGGTAGTGCCTGAAACTCCGGGTTATGCCATAGACGTTGGATAATATTGAAATATACTTAATACCTCTGTTATATTACATTGAGCACTGTTTTATTAACACCAGAAAAATATTTATATATTGGTGTGTAGCTGTGGTTATACACAAAACACGCACATATATATGTAAGTAAGTTTACATATAATATGCACCTGAGAATTGCGTAAAGCATGAAATTCCAAGTCGTGCTTTAAAAAAAGGATAATGTGTGTGTGTATCAATTTGGTCGGGTTTCAATTCTGGGTTAAAAGCAATCGGATGTCTAACCTTACTGATGAGCTGTGACCGCGAAACAGATCTATCTGCGGATGACATATATATATATATATATATATATATATATGTATGAAAAGAAAAAAGTCTTCTTGTTTCTTTATTCATTTTGTCTCTGCAGCAGACACACTCCATCTGAAAATATTTACACACACACACACACACACACACACACAGTGGACAACAACATCCATGATACTACAGTCGCTATAAACATTTCCATAAAGCATGACATGAGTTGTTCTGAGCCAAGTCTGGCATAAGGCTATATTTATTGAAAACTCAGTAAGGATAAAATTCGTGGATAATGATTTGCGGAACTAGCGCTTTAATTGCGGAACCTTGCCCAGCACTCATTCTTTCAAAACAAAGCAGGATTCAGTTTTTACCCCTACCTCCACTTTTTGGATGTCGATGTGTCAAGCGAGCCCTAGTCTTTCTTTGTGTAACCTCATTGTCTGTCCATCTATGTCCCTGTCTGTCAGCCTGTCAGAGCAGTGGTGAGATCGTTTCAGCTGTCGCATCAGTGTACGATCCCAACTCAGGGTGACAGATAAATCCACTATTACCCTCGTATAAACAGCTCCTCTCACTCTCTCTCTCTCTCTCTCTCTCTCTATATATATATATATATATATATGTGTGTAATTTCTGGTAGGGCTTTTGTTTTATTCTCTCTCTCTCTATTTCTGGAAGGGCTTTTTTATTCTCTCACTCTATCTCTCTCTCTCTTTTGCCTCTCACCACTCTCTTTGCCACACTCACCCAGAGCTCGGCTTATTACATTGATATCATGTCAAATGAACAAACTAGTTGAGATGGTTGGGGTCAGAGGTCATGGGCTTGTTTATTTTGGCTTTTGGCGGTTACTGTCATTCTTTGTCGCCATCGTCGTCGCTCTGACAGTTAACAGTTACGTTGGTTGACGTCTTTCCACGTTTGTATGTGAACTGTATTGTTGACCAATTTGCGCATGCGCAATGTCCTTGATAATATATATATATATATATATATATATATATATATTCATTCTCCGTTTGTATCTTAAATCTGTCACTCTGTTAGCATTGCATATACACGCCAGTTTCAAATAGACAGGAATGTTGGAATAGAAGATATGGAAAAATTTTCTTTTAATAATTTTTGTTATTCTATTAAAGTAAACACATTGTCCTAATTTACATGAATATTTAATACAAGTCTATTTAATAACGATGTCCAGGATGAACGTTTCTCTTCCCAAGAAAGAATAATGGTCCGGGATCCTTTATTTGAAGCTTAAAGTTATATATACACAGTTAGTAATCACTATATATATATATATATATATATATTTCCCAAAGTAGCAACATCGCAAGCTTATAGCAAATCTTTCAGTATTTCCACGGAAAATGTTCCAACTAGCTATATTCTCTAGATTCTTGTGTTAAACCTTTTACAACCATGTACCCAGGAGAGAACCTATTGTATTCGTATTGTTAAATAGAAAAATTAATTCGGTTAATGAATAATGAATATATCCTAAAAAAAAAAAAAAAAGCGGTTAATCTCATTTTATCTTTACCGACTCTGTAATTATGGAAGATGTTTTACGCTAAATTTACTGTCTTTTTCTCATTCATATTAGTTTGCCATCGAAAAGATATTTTGTTGCGATATCTGGATATCGTGAAAAAAGAACAAGGATACAGTCTGATGTGTCTAATTGTATCTAAACTTATTAATAAATGGAACTTTGTGTGTGTGTCTGTTACCTATAGACTCCGAAACGGCTGAACCGATTTTCTTGAAAATTTACACAGTTGTACTATCCGCGTCTGCGAGTGTTCTTAGCTAAGTTTTGTGTCGAGGTACCCCTGATAAATATCGAAAATCGATAATCGAAAGAAATCGGGTTATAGGAATGGTCCTATTTTAATCAAATTTGCAAATTTGATACACTCATAGACAAAGACATAAGAAACGATATTCAGAAGTTTCAAGGTTGCAGTTCTTACAATAGTGCAGATATCGATACCAGGAAATCAAAATTTGATTTACATCTATTCATTTTCTTTCAGTCTACGGTTTCGCTTTAACTGGAAACAACTATTGCTTTTAGTCTTTCGTGCCAACGTCCAAAGAGTCTGAGCTCCAGGACCATGGATTAGTTTTAAAGCTTTCATTATACCCGAGCAACGCCGGGTTATACTACTAATTAATAATAGGTTAAGACAAACAGTCTTTCTTAAAATTTAAACTTTTTATTTTATTTTGCATGCTCATAACCGTTACATCAAATCGTGCAATTGCAAGTTGTCTTGTCCCATCGCTTCGTTTTGATGGTCTCTTCAGCCGATTTGCAATCTAGCCGACCCTGTATATCTTCACATCTCTCCCAACAATTCTTTCTTCTCTACATCACCAGTGCGGGTCCAAACTTAATGTGTTTTCTCAAGTGAAATAACAGCTATCTTCTTATTTCCGGCCCATATACACGTATATATATATATATATATATATATATATATATATATATATATAATTGAAGGTGGAGATGGGTACCTGTAATCAGGTATCCTGCCACCTGCCGGTCCTCGTGAGATTCGTCCAACCCACCAGACTGGGATTGCACCTGCCCGCTCCTTGTCTTACTATTTCGTGGGGAAGCATCGTTTTTTGTTGTTTTTTTTTTCTATCTTCTATTTTTCCTCTTCATAATGGTTATACCGTTGTTTCAATGTTTTCTCTATTCTTCCTTTAGAGGTCTTTGTTAAATTGTTGTCCCCCCCCCCCCCGCACCACGCAGAGACCCGTGCGTTTGTTTGTGTATGTGAGTGTATTTTTCTTAAGTATAATGACACGGCCATCTCATTCTCTTAATTCATCTCGATCTGTCAATGAATATATAATGAAATATATATATATATATATCTTATTCTCTTTCTCTCATGTTGATGTATGTGTGTGTGTGTGTGCGTGTGTATGTAAATATATAACGAATAAATACAAAAATTAAGAAGCACAGACACACATACAGACAAACATACATATGAAATTATAGCTTAAATTTTTATTGTATTTATGGGAAAGTTTGCTAAATAATGGGGATAATATAACCTGTAGGTCTTACGGAGGACCATCTTTTTTCGAAACTCGTAAACAAATTAATACACAGTAAACACTTCATGGAATATGGATATGTGCGTTGCGGTGCAGTGAATAACGACAAATCGGAAAGCCGGGATAACCTTCTGCCCAGGCAGTCATCTATCTTTCTAGACATGATCGCCCAAAGCGTGTAACACTTAACTGAGTGATAGTCATAGCATAGGCAGCGCTAGTGTGTTTTTTTGACTGGCGCTCTTAAAAAGCCTAATCAGATCAAAATTTTCATATGAGTGTCATGTACGGTGCCAAAACCCGTTTAGAAATATCTAAATTGTCAGCTTTATACAGCCATTTTCTCAGATCAATAATTAAAAATGCGAATGAAGTCTCTAGGATTTAGAGAGGACCGTACTTCTTCGAAGCTCGTCGATTGGCGCTACATAATCACAAACAAGTGTACCAAATAGCAGAAACTACATCTTTTGAGGAATTTCAACAATTTGATTGATACCACATGTCACTCAAAGATAAAATGATGACATGATCAAGATGTTGATTTTTTAGATTATTCCGAAACAAAAGGTTATGAATGAAGCTCCCATCACTACTATAAGGAGTGATAACAGTTAGTGGAATTGATACAAACTGATTTTTTAAAATGTTATTTTAACAAATGTAATAAATTTCAAATGTGAATGTTCCTGGCTTTTCGGTCAGTAGAAGCCGACTGTTTCCTTATTAGAGAACAGATATTACACTTTGATCCAAGCCCAATGGTTAACGAGGAGGTAAAAGTAGAACTCCAGTTGCAGTGACTGATCGGTAAATCAATAAGTGAAAAAAATAATGTTACCATTACAATTAGTTGAATTCCTTTTCGTCATTTTTTAAAAACCTTTTCATGCTTTTACTTACAACACAGTCTCTCTCTCACTCTTCATCTCACCATTTTCTCTCTCTCCTTCTCTCTTCTTGTTTTATCTCACCTCTATTTCTCCATCTCTCCTTGTTTTCTCTCTATCTCCCTATTTCTACCCTCCCCTTCTCAAGACCCTCTTCTCTCTCAAGTCCCGAGCATTCCACCTGTGAAGTCTGGAGCGACAGCTAAAACGCCGCTGGCTATTGTTACTCTGGTTTCCATAGCAAACTGGTTTTTCAGAGGATGAGGTTGCTAGCCGTGGGTCCAACAGAGGTTTAATTCAGAGCTGTTCTTCTACTTGATTGTCTGCCAACCAAGGCTAAAGATCCTAGTCAACCCTACTATCAAACTCATAGCTCAGAGGAATCACGATGGATTCATATATTCCCCAGGGTATTTGCGCGAATGTGACTGTAACGAACTTGACGTAAATTTAAAGTGTTCATTGATTTCTAGTTCCAAACCAGTAACCTTTAAACCATCCTCACATCCCAGATCAGTGTCTAGTATCTGTTCAATCCTTATCCTTTCCGATTAGAAATCAGTAAGGCTTTCTGACCAACATTCTTTCCAGCTGTTTTTAGTAATGTCTTCTTGATGGTTTCAACTTTTCCTTTTATTCCTAATTCTTGCAGCCAGGTTCCCAGTGCTCCCTTGACTATTGGCATCACTAACACAATCAGGTTTGACTATTTCTTAATGTCTCTGACAAGACTGGGATAATTTCACTCACTTTCAGATTATCTGTTTTTAAACATTTTACGACATTGATGCGTCCACATAATTCCTGTAATTTATTTTAAAACCACGAAAAATGCTGTTGACCGTGGGGTAGTTGGCGGGTAGTTAGAAGAAAATGATAAAATCTATTGGAAGAAGAAAAAAAACAGGTTAAGAAAAAACAGCGGTAAAAAGGAAGGGGGTAAAAAGAATGAATATCTCAAAAGCTATTGACAGTAGAGAATCAATAGCAGGTAAGAAAAATGTTTAGGGGTGGCGTTCGGTTGCAGAATGAACAAAAGGCTGAAATAAGGAAAAGAGAAACAAATGAAAAAAAAAAATACTCGACGGAGGGGTTTGCTGTTCCCTCTACCCGGTTCCTTAAAGCTTGGGGGATGCAACAATAAAAGTCATAATAATGGTGTACGCGGGTGGGGTGATTAGGCAGAAGGAATGAGGGCGATGCGTGAAGAGAAAGAGGTGGGCAGCCGAAGGGGAGGGTAAAAATGGCACTCATACAAACGCTATTAACTCTGTCTGGCCAAGCGTGACATTTTTCAACAGGAAATGTGAAGAAGGATTTTCCAGGGCAGCGATATATGTCAGAAAATGCAAAACTCCACGCGATATGAGTCTAACAAAAGATAAAATAGATAATCACACAGATATTTACGAAGCTTAACTGAGCGTGGGACATGGCGAAAAGTGTTGTTATTCACTAAACTTAGTCTGGTCCAAGGTCGTAAATAAGGAGTCACTAGCAATAAGTATAACGATAAGAATTAAGAAAATATATCTCACGAATCACATATAATGATTTAACAGAGCAGCAAAAATAAAAAGGTTAGTTTATTGTGGCGTTGATGTGCGTAGTGATGCCGAGAGAGAGAGAGAGAGTTCGAATTCCAGTTGAATTCGTTGCAATTACTTACGGGCAAATACCTTGAGAAAGGAATTAATCCGTCTTTTCTCTCTTCAGTTATGGGTTAAGTAGCAAGACAGATTAAGTTTTATAGCCTTGATTGGAAACCAGTCTACTATAGAAAGTAATGGCAACCTACTGCGGGAAAATCTTCTGCCCAGTCATCGTGTCTCTTTAGGAATATGATCGCCTAAACGTGTATCACGTATGGCACTTAACTGACTGACTGACATTATGTCGTGCCAAACATTCTTTTGTACCAGAGTTCATCTTGCACATATGTAAATCTGCTATTTGTCCGTGGATTGAATATTACTCCCATATTCGGTCTGGTACTCCTATGTATCTATGTATTTTCGACTTTATCCGGTCTGCTAGGGAGCCGAGATCGAATTCCAGTTGAATTCCTTGAATTCACTTACGCGCAAATACCCTTGGGAAAGGTTTTAATCCGTCTCTTCCCTCCAGTTATGGGTTAAATAATAATAATGGTCGAAAATGTAGAGGTACATAGCAGGAGTCAATCACTTAAGCGCCAGACTTAATACACGCTGAGGCGATCATGTCTCAAAAGAGACATGACTGACTAGGCAAAAGATTATCTTGCAGTAGGTTACTATTACTTTCTGCGGTAGACTGGTTGCCAACCAAGGCTAAAGAACCCAATCTGTCCTGCTATATAAACCATAGCTGGAGGGAGAAGACTCGGATACCTTCCGTAAGGGTATTTGCACGTAATTGAATTCAACTAGAATTCGAACTCGGCTCCCTGATTTCTCGTTTTGAACCGATATCCACTGTAATACTATTGAAAAGTTTTTTTTGTTTTTTTTTTCAAAACTGTTTCTTTCGTTCCATCTTCCATGGTACTTTTCCCGACATCTTTTCCCTACCCCAAATCTTCTTTCGTCGTTTCTTTAGCTTTTATCACTATTAGATTTCTTAATTACAATCTCTAACGAAACGAAGAAAAGAAGAATTAAAAAAAAAATAATAAAAAAAAAAAAAGAAGAGAGAGGGTAAGAAAAAAAAAAAGAACAGAATGAAGCTGAAATTGGAAGAAACAAAAATGTCTTCACTATTTTCATCTCTCTTGTGTCCTTCTCTCCACTCCTATCACCTCACGGCCATTCGTCTCATTCTCACCTGAACTGATTGGCTTTCCCTTCTTCCTTCTATTATTCCCCGATTTTTCACAGCGATATTTTTTCATCGGCATTATTCGTTTTCTCATTCTACTCCATGTATTTTATTTTTATTTTTTCAAGCAGGTGTACACGCCGGCCATTTATATAAGACGATCCTTTTCATATTACATATTTTGTATTTTTCTCCTCCCCATTATTGCATGCCGATGTTCTGCCTTACCTTGGCGCAATAAATTCTTACCCAATAATCCAACTCTGACTTTCACCGCCCTCTTTTTTCTGACACCGAAAACATTTTTTTTTAATTTTAACCCTTTCCAGGATAACACTGCTCGTAGCCTCTCCAACTGCTACCATATAAAAAAATCAAATCGGATAATCCCTCATGAGTGTTTTCTCGTTTCACCTTTTACCCGTACATTTTGTTTCTTTTACTCATTCCCAGAACGAGAAATCGAGTAGCCGATTAAAATAATAATTAAAATATCAGTACTTAAACCATCAGAATTTGTTTAGATCGGACATGTTTAAATATTTATTGATCGAATGCTAAAAAGCAAAACTTGATAATAACTGTACTTAGTTCATGACTTCGACGAGTAAATACTAAAAGATACAGTTAAATGCCATACTTGATACACGCTTTGTGCGATCATTTCTCGAAAGAGACATGACTGACTGGGCAGAAGATTTTCTATCCTGCTCTTTAAACTATAGCTAAAGTTAGAATTTTTTTTTTTTTTTTAATAATCATATCACCCCAAGCAAGGCATTCCACTGTCACTATAGCGCAGGGGGTTACATAGAGCAATTGGACATAGGAAACGACAGAAGGAGGGTGATAGACGAGTAAAGAGGTACATAGGAAGCGTGTTTGAGAGAATGGGTGCAAGTTAGTGCGTTAGGAAGTGTCTATTGACCTTACATTTAAACTCCTGGAGGTTGTAGCCGTCGGGGAAGCAAGCATGCGGAAGAGAATTCCACAGGCGGGAAGTGCGAGAAAAGAAGCTGCTGGAGTAGAAATTGCAGTTACATTTCATTGGTTTCACTGTGAAAGGGTGGGAGCTAGTTGCTAATCTAGTATCTCATGCAAATTCATACCTAGGGGGCACCAGTGACCTAAGTTCATCAGAGCAAAGTAAGTTGAGATTACAACCAGGCTTTACACAAAATCGGGCACCCTGGCAAAGATCCCTCAAGAAAACCCCATCTAACCCATGCATGGAAACGGACGTTAAACGATGAGTTTTACAATAACATTATAAATAAACATGGATTCAGACTTTGTTTTGTTAGCCTCACAACCTGTAAAACACTAAAGCAAGTAACTTTACAAGACAAGAATAAAGAAATAAATGAGAAAAAATAGACGGATTGTTTTATTAAGCAGTAATTAGTGGGGAATCAGTTTATTAATTAATAACAATAGAAAACTGACCCCACCACTTTTTGCCCAGTAGAAGCTTTACATATTTTTCCAACTATTATCTTAAATCAGTCAGTTAAATGCCATATGTGATACACGCTTTGGACGATCATATCTCGAAAGAGACATGACTGATTGAGCAGAAAGTTATCCCGCAGTAGGTTGCCATTGCTTTCTGCGATAGATTGGTTGCCAGCCAAGGCTATAAAACCCAATCTGTTCTGTTATTTAACCTCTAACTGGAGGGAAGAGACGGATTAATACCTTTCTCAAGGGTATTTCTGCGCAAGTGAATGCAAAGAATTCAACTGGAATTCGAACTCGGCTCCCCGATTTGTCATTACGAGTCGATATCCACTGTACCACAACGCACATACAGTTGACAAACAGCATTTCGAGATTGTCTTTTGCACTCTCATAATAATACTAAATTGTAGGTAATCACAGTTAGTCTATTCTTCGCTCTTTCATCTCTTCACTTGATAATAATGTTGATGACGAAGAACCCGGTTCAACGGCAGAAAAAATATGGCGATGAGACAAAATATGGCGGAAAGGTAAGAAGGATGTGAAGAAAAGTGAAAAAAAAAACACTTAGTGAACAGTAATAAAAAATAATAAATGTCGCTACTTGAAAAAGAAAATCTATGGCGCACTCTCAAATAAAACGAATCAAACCAAACACAAAGAAAAATATTTTGTTTTTTAAGCGTCGACGCTGCAGAGGTGAACATTCTCTTGCAAGGAAATGCAAACAACGAATCAAAAGAGGTAAACGAATTCGTGGGTCAGAAAGGGCGATCGACGAGCCTTGAGTGGTCGTCATATGACAGGTGGATAGGTAATCGGGGAATGGGTTGTATTGGTCGGTCAAGGATAGTGTGACTTACATTGGTCAAGCAGGGCAGAAAGTGGAGGGACAGATAAGGGAGGAATGACTAAAAATAAAATTATTTTTCTATTATACATAGAAAAATAGATAAGAAGATAGGTGAGAAAAGTGTTGGTGGACTAGAGAGAGAGAGAGAGAGTAATAGGTGAAAAGTGAGCTGATGACATTAGAGCAGAGGTGGAGAGAGAGAGAGAGAGGTTGGAGTTAAAAGATAAACAAGAAGAGAGAGTGTAGAAAGAGAGCGTGTTGAGAGAAAAATGAAACTAGGAGAGAGGGAGTCGAGATAGGAACGAGAATATCGGGGAATTGAGAAAAATAGAGAGAGAGAGAGAGAGAGAGAGAGAATGTGTGTGTGTGTGTGTGTGTGTGTGTGTGTGTGTGTGTGTGTGAGAGAAATGAAACGGGAAGAGAGAGATTTGAGAGGGTTAAAAGTAAGAGCGGGAAACGAGGAGAGGGAGGGAGGGAGATGAGAGAAAAACGAGAAAAAATAGAAACTGGTGAGAGAGAAAGAAGGAGAGGAAGCTGAGAGAGAAACGAGAAGGAAAAAGTGTAGAGAGAGAAATGAGAAGAGATAGAGAGAGAGAGTGAGTGTATTGAGAAAGAAATGCATTGATGAAGAAAGAGGAAGTTGAGAGAGAATTGGGAAAGAGAATGAAGAGAGGAACGGGAAGAGAAAGAATTTAGAGAGAAATGATAAGTGAGAGGGAGTGCTTTGATAGAGAAAAGAAACGAAAAGAGAGGAAGTTGAGAGAGTAATGAGGAGAGAGAGGTTGAGAGAGGAAGTAGAGAGAGTAACGAGGAGAGAGAGGAAGTAGAGAGAGTAACGAGTAGAGAGAGTAACAAGGAGAGAGAGGAAGTAGAGAGAGTAACGAGGAGAGAGAGAGGTAGAGAGAGTAACGAGGAGAGAGAGGAAGTAGAGAGAGTAACGAGGAGAGAGAGGAAGTAGAGAGAGTAACGAGTAGAGAGAGGAAGTAGAGAGAGTAACGAGGACAGAGAGAGGAAGTAGAGAGAGTAACGAAGACAGAGAGAGGAAGTTGAGAGAGTAACGAGGACAGAGAGAGGAAGTTGAGAGAGTAACGAGAAGAGAGAGGAAGTTGAGAGAGTAACGAGGAGAGGGAGAGTGAATTGAGACAGAGATGTTTGTGTTGAGAGAAAAACTAAAAAGAATAAGAGAGGGTGACTAATATGAAGATGGAGGTAGAAAAAGACTAAGAGGTTAGAGAGAGTAAATTAAGGCGAAGAATTTAAAAAAAAGTTTAGGTTTCATAAAAGAAGATGGAGTTTGTGTCTGTATTTAAGTTGTCTCACTTTGGCCTTTTGCCCAGTTCTTTCTGATCTAGGGCACAAATGGCCGACAGGCTTTTGAAATTTATTTTCATTTTCCTTCTTGAGGGGCCCTTGTTGCTTCCAGTCTTTGGAGAAACCCAGTGTTTTGTGTTTATTTTTCTACGCATCTTTCTCTTCTCTCCGTAGGAGACGTCAAACATCCAAGATTTTGTCTGGGTCAATTTTATTATTTTGATTTTTTTTTTTTTTCGCATTCATTTTGCTGATTTCTTGGACGGTTCTTTCGTCTTCAACGCGGTTCCTTTGTTGCATTTTCTTCCAATATTTTTCCCCTTTTAGTGATTTTGTTCTCCTGCTTCTTTTTTTTATGTTTTTCTTTTTATTTTCTGTTTTCTTTTTCTTTATTTCCCTTCTTTTCTATTTCTCTATTCCTTTCTTTTGCTCTCATTTTTCTCATCTTTTCTTTTTCTCTTTCTCTTTTAGCCTCTATTTCACTCTTTTTTTACTTTTATTTTCTTTAATTTCTCTATTTTGCTTGCTTTTTTCTCTATTTTCCTCTTTGATTCTCTGTTTCTCTCTTTTGTCTCCTTTCTTTTTTCTTTATTTATCTCTTTTTCTTTTTTTCTCTCCTTTGTTCTCTTTTCTTCTTTCTCTCTTTTTCTCCTTTTTTTTCTCTTTTTTCTATCTCTTTTGTTCTCTTTTTCTGCTTTTTTCTCTTTTTATTTTTTCTTTACCTTCTTTTTCTCTTTTTCTCCTCTTTTCTCTTTTTCTCCTTTTCTCGCTTTTTCTCCTTTTCTCGCATTTTTTCTATTTTTCTTTTTTCTTTTTTATTCTCACTTTTCTCTTTCTCTCTAGTTTTCTTCTCTGTATGGCTTCTCTTTCTCTTTTCTTCACTTGAACATTTTTTCTTTCCTTCTCTATTCATTTTTATTTGTCTCATTCCATGCTATACCCCTTATTTTTATCTCTGTTTCAATTTTCCCCCATTTTTTCAAATCTGTTTTTTTTTTATATCCTTTTCTTTTTTTAACCCTACATTATTCCTTGTTCTATTTTTCCTCCTTCTTTCTCTGCTGCCCCTCCTTCCTCCTGCAACGCTGTCTTACTTTCCTTTTCTTTTCTTTTTTTTTATCTCCTTCTCATTTCATTGTTTTTCTTCTTCTTTATCTTTTCGCTTTACTTTTTTTTCCTTCCCATGTTCATTTCTCTTTTTACATCTTTCCACTTACATTGATCTTACCGCTCCCCGTTCTCCGACTTTTCTTTCCTCTTCCCTCTTTTCACCCTGAACCTCAACATCGATCTAAACCAGAAAACACTGAATATGAAGGACTGACCCACAACGTATAAGCAAAATCACATTAAATCTTTGAGGAAAGAAAAGCGGAAAAAATACGGAACCATAAACGAAACGGACAAATTCTAAACAACAAAAAGCATAGCAGACAAAGTACGTGACTCACTAAAAGCATTCATATATATATATATATATATATATATATAAATTGGAAGTAACTCAGTATTTTATATATAATGGACTCTCCCACCTTGTAAAAATTGTATTTAAACAGGAGAGTTCATTTTATATATAATATATATATATATATATATATATATATATATATATATATATATAATCACATATTAGGGGATAAAGCAGAGATTTGATTTACTCAGAGAATATAATTTTCACGGGGAGCCCTCTAACCAAAAACTACATTCCCCGAAAGAGTGAGTCCCACTTTATTTCTTGCTCTTGTCCTTGAAAAAGGACACAGGCGTGTCCGAAATTTCCGTCTTTCAAATCTTTGTTCGTGCTTCAATTAAGTCAGATGGCCTTCAAATATATAATCAATCTTATTGCTATCATTTCGTTATCTTTTTCTTCCTCAAATTTCGTTAACTGGTCTATTAAATCTCCTCCCCTCACCTCTCTCTCTCTCTCTTTCACTTGTATATATCTATATAAGTATACTAAAATAAAGTATACTAGGTTTATTTTAGTTTTTTTATTTATTCTACTCTACCTAAGTATTGAGTGCTTTTTTGTTAGTTGATTACTCGTTTCGCGTTTTTCCTTTGGGCTACGTACTGTCTCGGCCCGAATCCTTTTGGCTGATGTTCATGCGCTTACCTCTTTCTTTTTTATATAAGCATTTTTTCTTCCACGTACATTCGCGGAGGGTTTTTCGACACGAGTATTGTTATAAGTTTGTCTTTATATATATATATATATATATATATATATATATATATATATATATATAATCACAACATTTCATTTCGTTGTGGTGTAACCCTCGACTTTTATGCAGACACGGAAATTAAAAAGTCGAGGTCGAGTTCCAGTCGAGTTCGTTACATTCACATACGTGCAAAAACCCTTGAGAAAGGTATGAATCAATTTCTTTTATCCCTAGTTATAGGTCAATAGCAGGACAGAATGGCTTGTATAACTCTGGGAAACGGTCTAGGAGAATGACATTTGGGAACTATTCTGCAGAAGCCTTCACAAGAATAAACAAATCATATGTACAGGTAGTCTTGTAAGAAAAAATTTCACCCCCCACACAAAAATATAAAGCTTCACTATTTAAAAATATCAGCTTGCACACATGCAAATCAACCATTCAACTGTGCATGGAATATTGTTGTCATATCTGATCAGGCGCCCCTGCTGTTTGTCTTAGTGTTCTTGAAAGGCTCCAAAGGAGAATCTCTAATGTGATTGGTCCTGACCTGGCAGCTCGACTCCAGCCACTTTCTCATCGGCGGGATGCGGCTTCTCTTTGTTTATTCTACAAGTATTTTCATGGCTTCTGCTCTGACGAACTTAGGTCACTGGTGCTTCTGCCACAAGAATTTACTCAGGCAACCAGACTTGCATCAAGGTCCCACCAATTTACAGTTAGATCAACCAAATACAGGCGACAATTCTACTCCTTCAGCTTCTTTTCTCGTGCCTCCTGCCTGTGGAACTCCCTTCCATATGCTTGTTTTCCTGACGGCTACAACCTCCAGGAATTTAAATGCAAAGTCAGTTCCCATCTCTTATCCACTTAACTCAAGTGTATCTTGTTCTTTTCCTTTCTTCTACCTTCGTAAATGTCTTCACTCCTGTGTTCACATCCTTCTCTTGCCCTTTCTCTTTCACCCCCGTAACTGGTTCATCTTTGTCTTCACTCTCCCCGGTCTTAAACTTTAACTCTCTTATGTAGCCCCCTGTACATCAGTGGTGATACAGCCTTGGTTGGGGTGAAACGATTAAAAAAAAAACCAAAAAACTTTTAATAGATTCTATCTTTTGTTATCTCTTTTATATCGATTTCCGACATCAGGCTCGCTTGGTAGGCTATACGTTGTTTTCCTCTGTCCCTCTTGCTATCTATCAATCCTGTGAGTATCACATTTTCTAGGCTCTCTTTCTTTTATGTGTCCTGAAAATTTCAGCTGTCTATTTCTGATGTTCTGTATAAGTGTCCATTTTGTTTTCATTTTCTGTCGAACTGTGTAGTTGCTCATTTCTTATTCATTATGAAAATGAAATGATAGCATTGTAGGTGTTGGTGGGCCGGCAGGCCGCCCTTGTCTCCTGGAACAAATATTTTTTGAGCCAGTCCTCCACTGACTATAGCGACAACTATCTCAGCCATTAGTTATAGATATATACGCTGTGGCCTTTACTATAAATAAATGCTTCGATTTAATGATGGCCAACGGCCGAGACAGAACTGTTCATCGTTTATTGATGTTGTTCCATCGGCCACTGACTAAACAAATGACAGTCGCGTTCTATTTTTTTTTTTTTTTTTTTGTGTGTGTGTGTGTGTGTGTGTGTGTGTGTGTGTGTGTGTGTGTGTGTGTGTGTGTGTCGGGTGGTCTCTTTTTTGTGGTTGGATTCATAGGAATTAATTGCTACCCCGATTAACATAGCCAACACTCCTACTCGTTGCCTAAAGTCTATATTTTCCTTTCCGTCTTCTGTTTTGTTTGTTTATTTCTTTGTTTGTTTGTTTGTTTGTTTCTTTCTTTCTTTCTTTCTTTCTTTCTTTTGTGTCTTTATTTTCTTATTTCCTTTGTTTTTTTTTTCTTCGTTTCTCTTCATTTTCACCGGATTTTCTTTATTTATCGATTTCTACTTTTTTTTTTTTTTTTTTTTGCTATTTTTTAAACTTTTCCTCGTTTTTTTTTCTTTTTCTTTTTAACCTTTCTTTCTTTTTATTTTGTACTTTTACTGGATTCTTTACTTTTCTCATTTTCCCTGCTTTTTTGTTTTTTTCTTTTTTTATCCTAATTCTGGCTTATTCTTCCTATTTTAGCCCATTTCTTTCTTTCTTTCTTTCTTTCTTTCTTTTTTGTTTTCACCCTTTCATTGCTTTTCATTCATTTCCTCTCTTTCATTAAACATCATTTCTTTTTTAAATTATATTCGTAAATGATCTTTTTTGCTTTATTTTATTTCTTGTCATTTTCTTCGCTTTTTCCTTCACAAATTTTCTTCGTTTTTCCTTTGTTTCCTTCCATTTTCTTTTTTTTTTTTCGTTGGTCTCGTTTCTTTGTATTCACTTTCATATCTTTCGTATTTACTGCGATATTTTTTCACTTTTTTGACATTTTATTACGGCCGCTATCTTGATGTGTAGACATTTGTATAGAGAGCCAACCCGCATGCGTGTATGAGCGATAGTCTTCCGGTCTTACATACAACCCGCCATGATTTAGTTTTCTTTATTTGGCTGCCTCATTTTTCCATTCGTCAAGACCGGATACAAAAGGAGTCATTTTCTCATAAGATATGATTTCTTTCTTTCTTTCTTTCTTTCTTTCTTTCTTCTTACCTTTTCAAAAACCTATCCTTCTTTTAAAAAAATGTCAGCGTCGTGTAGCTTAGATGAAAAAAATGTTTCCAAGTTGAAGTAAATCTTTATGGCTTCCATATTGCATATAATTCCGTTGTATGAGTTCCAGCTGACAACACACACACACACACACACACACATATATATATATATATATATAACAGCATAATAGTTTCTTGTATGTTCTCATTGTCATCCTGATCATTTAAAGTTTGCATTAATTAAATTTATCAATTAATGCCACATCTGTTTTTTCTACATCGAACATATTTTAAAGCATTAAGAGAATCTTTTTCCAATGATAAATGCCTACAAAACAGGTATATAAAAACATGATAATTGGATTAAGTGAATTTCAGCACCATTTCTATAAAATATTTATAGCGAAGCTATATGTCAACAGATTGGCTATGAGGACCGCACTGTTACCCCACGTGGTGGAAAATGGAAGCGATATATGAGAGCGTCCGAATTTCCTAACATTCGATTATATCCGTGTACTTTGATTAAACCAAGCTCAGATATTCGTTCGGATAAATGGAACTCAGTTTTTGTTTTTTTCTAAACATCGGATTTTTCGTATCATTAAACTTCGTGGATGAACTTTTTTTTTTTTTTTTTTAATCATATCACCCCAAGCAAGGCGGGAATGCCACTGATGCGCAGGGGGCTACGTAAGGGTAAAAAGAATGGAAAAGAGAAAGCCGGAAACCACATCCTAAACAGGAAACAAGGGATGAGCCTCTTCACCTGTTCAATAAATGTGGGTGGAGTGTGAACCGGGCGATAGTTTAGTCTATCTACTCCAATGACTATATGAACTAGTCATATAGGAGAATAAGCTCAAGGATGCAAAGCAAGAGGCTAATTTTGCATTAAACGTAGATTGTCAAAAGAATATCTCGTTAAAACTACCACCAATCTTAAAAACAAAAATGCATGGTTGTAAGTAAAAGAGGTAATTGAAGCTTTTTTTTATAATCATATCGCCCCAAGCAAGGCAGTTTACTGCCATTGGTGCGCAGGGGGTTACACAGGATGAAATTTACGAGAAAAAGTGACAGTTTATAGGGGGTGTCAGGAAGCGGGTAAGAGAAGGATGAGAATACTGATGAGAGTTGAATGGACGGAGAAAGGAACATGAGAGAGAGGATGCAGGTTAGCGAGATAGGAGATGACTATTGACTTTATATTTAAATTTTTGGAGATTGTAGCTCTCGGGGAAGTAAGTAAACGAAAGGGAATTCCACAGGCAGGAAATGCGAGAAAAGAAGCTGCTGGAGTAGAATTTGCGTTTACATTTTATTGGTTTCACAGTAAAAGGGTAGGACCTAGTTGCTAATCTTCATATACATAATTTAGAATTGTGATAATACTTTTTTTTTTTTATAATCATATCGCTCCAACCAAGACAGTTAACTACCACTGGTGCGCAGGGGGTTACATAAGAGGAAATTTATGAAAAAGAGTGACAGGTTATCCTCGGTTTGTCATTTTCTCACCACCTTAACGCAGTTCCTCTGTGCTTTTTTATGTAATGAATATGCATACACCTTGGTTCCCCCTCACAGTAACGAGATTGACTTGTAATAAATACAGACGAAGGTGAGGACGCATAGAGGTTTACGTCCATACGTCTATACGACTAGAGGTCTACGTCCATAGGTTTATCGCTAGAGGTCTACGACTATTGATCTACGTGTGTTGACTACGCCTACGTCTCAGGATACTGCATACGACGAGTACCGTCCATTACGTCTACGTACCAGATTGTCCTACCCGGTTACATTTGCCTAAATCGCTTAGCTACCTCAAATGATATATATATATATATATATATATATATATATATATATATATCCCTTTCCGGGACATATCACTTTTCTATAAATATTTTTTATGGCAATAAAAACTAAAAAATGACTTCCGACGAAACTTGAACCTTCTCAGAATTTTGAGATAAGATTTCGGAAGCAATTTCTTTATTCTGACTTCATGCTTCTTAATTTAATGGTCGGAGAGAAGGTAATCTTGAATATTACGCTAAAAAAAACAACAATAAGATGAAGAAAACCAGGCTAAAATTGATGACTCATAAAGTACGCATTGTACAGGTGTAAAGGCTCATCCCATGTTCCATGTTTCGGATGTGGTTTCCAGCTTTCTCTTTTCCGATATTTTCACTTTTTCTTATTCTTTTATTTTTTTTCTTTTATTTTTATTTATTTATTTTTTTCAATTGGAGCAGATAGACTAAACTATCGCCCGGTTCACACTCCACCCACGTCTATTGTACAGGTGTAGAGGCTCATCCCTTGTTCCCTGTTTAGGATGTGGTTTCCAGCTTTCTCTTTTCCGATATTTTCACTTTTTCTTATTCTTTTATTTTTTTCTTTTATTTTTATTTATTTTTTTTTTCAATTGGAGCAGATAGACTAAACTATCGCCCGGTTCACACTCCACCCACGTCTATTGTACAGGTGTAGAGGCTCATCCCTTGTTCCCTGTTTAGGATGTGGTTTCCAGCTTTCTCTTTTCCGATATTTTCACTTTTTCTTATTCTTTTATTTTTTTTCTTTTATTTTTATTTATTTTTTTTTTCAATTGGATTAGATAGACTAAACTATCGCCCGGTTCACACTCCACCCACGTCTATTGTACAGGTGTAGAGGCTCATCCCTTGTTCCCTGTTTAGGATGTGGTTTCTGGCTTTTTCTTTTCCAAATCTTTTCACTCCTACGTAGCCCCCTGCACATCAGTGGCGTTACCGCCTTGCTCGGGTGATACGATTAAAAAGATTAAAAGAAAATTCTGATGAGCCGTAGTTTTTTCTTAGCCCAATTTTGTCTTTAACCGCAGTACGATATTGGCAGCTATGTCCCACCATTTTCCAGTTTAAATGACTAGATGTAACCGTAAGTTCCAACAGTTTTCTCTCGCCCTTTCACATATTGAGCTCTCTGGTATCGTGTTACCTGGTTAACAACTGCTCCACAGAGGGTCATCCTTGATCTTTATTTTTTTTAAAGGCCATGTGTTTTCAGGCCATAGGCAGGCATGATTCTTCATTGATTGTCATAACATCTTGAGAAAGAAAATCTTGGTGTGGTCACCTGTTGTCTGCTCCTGAGTTTTGAATTCGGAATAGACGTTCTCGTAGACTGGCTGACAGCTGAGGTTAGAGAGCCCATTCAACACTATAATCTAGACCGTGCATTTTTGCGAAAGTAAACGCAACTTAGTCAGAATTAGAACTCGACACATCGATTCCATTTAAGACTTTAATAAACATTACGGTGTGTTCACATCCATTGTTTATTTACAGAGATATACTGGAATTTGTTGATTTTTCTTCCTCCATCTTACCATTAACATAATTCTATATTTACCTGTCTTTTTATTAAGAGTTTTTTTTTTTACCTTTTTTAAGGATCAGCACACGTATGCGAAGAGGGCTCTCAAAGTAAGGAGTTTGCGATGGTGGTGGAGTGAATCTGCTTAACTGAAAACGAATGGAGAATATACGATATTTATATTAAACTTTGAAACAGCATAAGTAGCAGAGGCGTCCTTTGCAAACACTTATCATTTTATTCATACATTAATGGTTTTAATTAAAAACTTTCTATATCCATATACGTGAATATATTTTCGTATTTCTATCTAGCGAAGGCTTTGGACCGTATCACGTTGAAATAACTGTTCTCCGCTAAGTTAAGCAAAGTTGAGATATGGTTAGTATCTAGGTCCATGGTTCCCAACTCCGGGGTAAGTGGGGTAATGAGCCCATATTTTGCAGGTCATGAATGTTTGGTTTAGGAAGCGGCAATCAGCTTACAATTTCACACTGTGCCAAATTATTAACGAAACAGCATTTCAAGGAAGAATTCCCCCTACCCCAGTAATTCCAACAATGAATGGGTAAGAAATCCGTATCTTGTGAGTGAAGATATCATTCCTGATGTGGACTATCTAGCAAAAGAAGAATTTTTCACACTCAGGATGAACAATGCATGGAAGCTTTTGTTCGAGATCAAGTTTGGTCTAGACACCTTTTGGATCTCTCTTCTGCAGAATATACCAACACTAGCCTCTAGAGCAGTACAAATTCTCATAGGATTTTCAACCACCTATCTATGTGAACAAGCTTTTGGAATGGAGACCAAGAAACATAGCAGACTTAACGTGGCAAACGACGCCCGAATAGCCCTTTCAGTCACAAAGCCAAGAATAAATAAACTGGCACAGGCAATACAAGCTCAACACTCACATTAAGAATCACGGCTAGGTTACGGCTACTATACCTCTGATTATTATAGATTGGTACTATTGTATTGAATAATTTCCATTAACTTTGTATGCTTTTGATGTATGAAAATATAATTATTCTTTTCCTATATTACGGGTATTTGTTCATTGGGGTAATGGATAATAGTGAAATTGTATTTTGGGTTAATCGTAGCAAAAAGGTTGGGAACCTATGATCTAGGTGGATGGCTGCTTTGGAATTCTGGGTAATGTCATGGATAACGGCTAATAGTTTGAAATCCGAGGGCCAAGTTTCAATATCAGTCCGGTTCATTATATTCGCCTAGGCGCAAACACTCTCGTGCCCCCCAGGTATGGGTTAATTAGTCGGACTTATAGAAGGAAATCATTATTGTGATAATCTAAAAATATTTTTTTTGATTTTAAGTAGCTTGTAAAATGATTGATAAGCCGTAAAAACAAATGTATCGAATTTGTTTTTAGTTTGATATAATTTGTATCAATAGCATGCCTTGGTTCTGCGATATTCGGGATTACGAAACTCTGAGTTAAGTCTAATAAGTAATGGTGATTTTTTAAGCCTATCTTAGATGTGTCAGAAGGCCAAAGGTTTGGGGAATCCAGTGAAGATTGAACAAGACTAATATGTAATGTAGACTATTTTTGATGCAGTAATCGTTTGAATTCTTTGCATTCATTTACGCACAAATACCCTTGGGAAAGGTATTAATCCGTCTCTTCCCTCCAGTTATGGGTTAAATAACAGGACAGACTGGGTTCTATAGCCTTGGCTGGCAACCATTCTACCGCAGAAAGCAATGGCAACCTACTGCGGGATAATCTCCTGCCCAGTCAGCCATGTCTCTTTCTAGACATGGTCGCCCAAAGCGTGTTTCACGTATCACACCTAATCGAGGGAATATTCCTTATTGCGTGAAATATTATAAATTCAGCCAAGGTGGTAATAATCTATATTCGAGCCCAGTGAAAAGCTTTGATTTTGAAAATCTCTATATATATATATATCTAGATATGCATAATAATTACACATTTCGATTGAGGCAACCTTACCTATCTACCTTCATTTCCTCTTTATCTAGCCAAATTCTGTAACTGACAATGGCATTGTCGATGAAGAAGTATAATTTTTCTTTTCTTTTTGTGAATGTGTCACTGTCTCTTTCATATTCAAGTTTTCTTGGTGGGAAAATATTATTTGAAAGTAACCTTAAACGCTATCGGGGTCCCCTTCTATGCCCCTAGGGCTCAAAATCGGGTGTTTCAGACCCACCCACTATTACACGCTCACTGACTGCATTTTTACATTTAATATCAAACCGCGGGAACAAAGAAAAGAAGGTTTTTATGTCGACGTGTGGGCAAGAGACGGGGAGGATGTTGCTTCTCATCCTTTCTATTTGACGTTTTTTTCTTGAATGAATGAGGGTTTCGGTGTCCCAAGTTTTTTTAAAACGAAGAAAGTTCACCGTTCTCTCTCTCCCTCTCTCTCTCCATCTCACTTATTTTAGATTCATTTCTATTTTCTTCTGAGTCATTTGTCTCTTTTCTTGTTGAATTTGAACATAAATTGTTCAAATGTCTCATGAGAACTTTCAGCTTTCATTAGTCATTATCGAAGATGGGCGTCGAGAAAAATTAAAAATACTCTTAAAGAATTTTCGTTAACTTGCGTCTTATACGAAATTTAAACATTGGTCTTCTGGGGTCACGTGGTACTTACTATCTTACGTTGCGATATTTTAAATTTCTACCTCTATACCTTCTTCAGGTGTCTGTTGTATTCAATGAAGTTCATTATTTGACCTGCCGGCAGGGTTATCGTTCTGTGAGCCGTCAGCTTTTTCTCTTTTGTCACGTGACAGCCTTTCACTACATCTATTTTCCTACTCTGGTCACATGACTTAATTCATTCTACGTGTACAACCTTCAGTCGTCCAGGATCGTCGGATCTAATGACGTCACACAGCTCTACTTGGCTAAGATATGCCACTGAACATATTAAATATTTACGGCTGGTATATAGATTTATCGTTCCTTTTATGTTTTTTCATTCAAGTGACTTAGAGCCAAGAAAACAGGAATATTAAGATTTCTATGTTACATTCAGATATGGGAAAAGGTTATATGAAATGGACAATGAGTTAATCCCATAAGTGTATATATATATATATATATATATATATATATATATATAATGTTTTAGAACATGTACATAATTTTTTCTATATATGTCCTCTTCCCTACAATCATATGTTTGTTTCAGTGTTTGGATTTAAACACTTCCTCAGGGGAAATAAATATTTGGAATCATTCTCTGTTTATATTTGGTTCGTTGTTGTCGTGGGAGTTGGTTGGGGTTATTGGTAATTAAGTGAATGTCTCGTTTTGATCGTTAGACTTTTTATATATATATATATATATATATATATATATATATATATATATATACGTGAATGGCGAGGACAGTCCAACAAGATCTACTTAATATAAAATATTAATTGTTATATTTGTATAGAGAGCTCAATGGATGTTATCCAGAGCAATATGAGATTTATAAAGAAAAACTCAATACATCATTTAGAGTGGTTATAAATTATAGTTAATTTCTATGCGTTAAATTAGCTCATTTCATCAGACCACAATATTTTCGTCCAATTCGGTAAAAATATTATCCCGAAATATATAGTGTATTGAGGCAGCAGATAATTATTTAAACAGAAAATGAATGTCTATTATTATGATTAATCATAATGGACATATATTGCCTGTTATCTATCTATCTATCTATCTATCTATCTATCTATCTATCTATCTATCTATCTATCTATCTCTCTCTCTCTCTATATATATATATATATATATATATAGTCTTCCGCAGACAGATCTGTTTCGTTGTATCACAGCTCATCGGTACAGTTAGACATCCGATTCTTTTTACCCAGGACCTAATTGGCGTCAGTCGGCGATTCTACCTCTGAGCTATGGGCGCTCGATAGAAAGAGGCAGATTTTAGCATATGATATTCCATGTATTCATACCATGGTACTGAACTGACAACTTTTGGGTCAAGTCACAGGAATTAAACAACGTTTATATCCACTGGGCCATGAGTCTTTAAGGAGACATGGCTACAGACTACAGCAGTGGTGAAAAATTTACTTACAGGTTTAGAGGGAGATAACTTATGACTACTAGAAAGGGCTCTAGGCAAGGAATGAAGTTCATGTACACTAGTGATTGTAATAAAGGGTTCGGCTTAAAATTCCTAGCACCTGAAGAAGGCCGGAGCGTAAAACGGCCGAAACGTCGTAAAAATGGCAACAAAGAACCGGTCAATAGTCCGAATAATGTAAATACTGTGGTTTTGGTTTCACTGTTTTGTATGGCATTATTTGAAAAAATGTTTTAAAAAATCCTTGGCTGTGATATCAGCTGCTACATAGACATCAAGTAATAACGCATCTTTATTTTTTTTGATTGCAGGTACATCTGCTGTCTCACCTAAACGGGGTTATGGAGATGCTCACGTCTGCGGTAAATGTCGGGCCGAGTTTGTTGATTTAGCTGAGTTCTTATCGCACAAAAAATGCTGTAGTCAGCAGATTATTGTTTGCAGAGAAGCGGATCAGAATCAGGATTGTGAGGAGGTTCGGTCTCCCGACCGGGAATTACAAGAAAACGAAGAACTAACAGACACAACGACGGACTTGTCCGCCACAGCTACCAGAAACACTGCTGAGTTAAATATAGACCCCAGTTTGGAGCTTCTAAAAGAGGAAAGAAAAGACGACGTCGATCTCGAAGCCGGAAGCCCGAACGAAGACGCAGACGACATCGACGATGAAGACGACATCGAAGACGACGATGAGGACTTTGATGATAGCAGTAAACTGATTGACAGTGACCATCCGTTCGCTCACGTCGAAGAACAGACTCACCATTCAAATCCACATCTTCAATACTTATATGCTATTTCGACGTCGACGACATCCAAACTGGGCATTGCCGAAACAACACCGACCTCGATTGCAAGCATTGGAGAGAGTAACACAATGAGAATCTCACCAGAGCAGTGCACGGACAAACACAGTCCGATTTTAAACGGCACTGAAAAAGACACAGCTGCCAGCGCCTACGACCTAAATGGTGCTGACTACATGCACCTGGACGATGGTCGTAAACGTACACCGGAATCACCTTCTCAACTACCTCACTTTCCAGTCCCGTATTCTTCGGCGCTGTTGAATGGGACAGGCGGAAACGTCATTATTGAGCCCCTTTCCGAGACTAGGGCCGCTGTGGCGCAGTTCGCTGAAGCTAACAGCATCAGCCCGGCCGATATGGCTTCCCTGCGGGCGTCGATATACGGTCTCCAACAACAAGCTACGGCTTTCATTCAATGCGTAAACATGTTCGAAGAACGTTTCATGGCATTTGCTTCCAGCTTTGGCGAAGGGGCTGCTGCCGCAGCTGCCGGTTTACACCTCCCAAACGGGCCTGCATCGCTAAGTCCTTCCCTTGCATCCGCCTCTACGGGCGCTGCCCCAATTGGTTTGCCCGCTATTGCGGGTAGTGGCTTGAACACTGCCGGTCAGTCCCCGCTGGACGGATCCGCCGGCAACGTGGACCTCGTCGCCACGACGGTCAACTGTACTCTGAGACAGACGACCGTCGTAAGCAAGGCTGGGAGTCATCCCCAGTCTTCTCCCAGTGCAGTGCCGATCAGCTACCCGCAAACACACATCTCGTCCACAAGTCAGCACCATCCACATTCTCAAAGTCATCACACAAATCAGCTTCATTCAAATTTAACCTCACTAACATCATCTCATTCAAGTACTATGGACTATCACCCATACCAAGGTAAGTTTACGTCTTTTCTTGCGAGAGCTTGTTAAAAATAATAACGTTTAAAAATAAATCTCTAAAAATGATTACCTACCTTGCTATTACAATTAACCCGCTCACCAGATATTAAAAAAAAAGAAAAGAAGGAGAATGGTAGTCCGTAAAGGAAAAACAGGTTTACAATATTTATAAGGGTTCTTCTTCTATGTGCCATGTCCTTTCAGGACGTAGGTGATCAAAGCCTCCCACATCTCCCTGTCCCTTGTCGCAATAAATACCCTTTCTCCTGTTATCCCACACAAATTCCGCTCCATAATCCATCTGCTCAAGTCTATCAAGTATGTCATGCGTTGCTTTTCTTCATCCTTCATCCCCTCTATCCTTCCCCTTGAGCATCAGGTTCTTAAAGCCCTCCTTCCTCATTCAGTCAGTTAAGTGCCATACGTGATACAGGCTTGGGCGATCATGTCTCGAAAGAGACATGACTGACTGGGCAGAAGATTATCCCGCAGTAGGTTGCCATTGCTTTCTGCGGTAGAATGTTTGCCGACCAAGGCTATAGAACCCAGCCTGTCCTGCTATTTAGCCCATAACTGGAAGGAAGAGACGGATTAATACCTTTCCCAAGGGTATTTGCTCGTAAGTGAATACAATGGATTCAACTGGAATTCGAACTCGGCTCCCCGGTTTCTCGTTCCGAGCCGATATACACTCTACCACAAATATCCCAAAAACTCCATCCGTATTTTCCTGATGTTAAGTATCAGTTTCCTTCGCGTTTTAATCCACTCCAAAACCTCGTCTTTGCTCATATGTTCTGTCCATTCTATCCTCAGTAACCTTCTGTAGAATCCAGTTTAAGTTGCTTCAAGTCTTTCCTTCATCTTTGATGAGATTGTCCAGCATTCGCTGCCATATCGAAAGACTAACACATAACTATCCATTACTCTCTTCTTTGCTTCCAGCAAAATTTTCCTGTTTCTTAATACTTTACTCAGCTTCTAGAATGCATCCATGGCTATGGCAATACATTTTAGGATCTCTATCGCAGTTTTCGTCCTCTGCTACAACACTTTCCAGGTTACTAGCTATTTAGACCAGTGTGTCTCAACCTTTTTACTCTTGTGGAACCCTTAAAATAATTTTTATATCTCAAGGATCGCCCGGTTCACACTCCACCCATGTCTATTGAACAGGTTAAGAGGCTCATCCCTTGTTCCCTGTTTAGGATATGGTTTCCGGCTTTCTCTTTTCCAATCTTCTAACTTTGTTTTTGTTTTTTCAATTGTAGTAGATAGATCCATCTATCGCCCTGTTCACACTCCACCCATGTCTATTGAACAGGTTAAGAGGCTCATCCCTTGTTCCCTGTTTAGGATGTGGTTTCCGACTTTATCTTTTCGAATCTTTTCACTATTACGTAGCCCCCTGCACATCAGTGGTGTTACCGCCTTGCTCGGGGTGATACAATTAAAAAAAAAGGAATCCATAAAAATATTGCATACCATTATTAATATCCAATTCATTTGTATGATATTAGAACCAAGAACATTTCAGCAATACACCATATATGGATAACAAATGCATTAGCCTTCTTTACATTGTTCGAACTGTTGCCGTCATATTTGTCATATTTACGACGTTTCGGCCGTTGTATTCTCCGGCCTTCTTCCGGTGCTAGGAATTTTGAATCGAACCCTTTATTTCGATCACTAAGATAAATTCTTCTCATTACATGTGCGATGCCACTTCCGGATGCCATATAGTTATCTCTCTTTAACTTAATTCTCTAAGTTATTTGTTCACTACTGCTGAAGCCAGGTATTGAACTCACCACTTTTCGTGTCAAGTCACTAGAATTAACAAGCACCTATATCCACTGGACCATGTGATCGAAATAAAGGGTTCGGTTCAAAAGTCATAGCACCTGAAGAAGGCCGGAGAGTGCAACGGTCGAAATGTAAACAGGACAACAGTCGAAAGAAGGCAAATAATGTAAAGACTATCACATCTCAGAAGTATAGACAAATGCATTAGCCTAGTATTGTTTATCGCAGAAACTCTAGCGACATCTTGCAGGACCCTAGGATTCCGAGGAAGACCGGTAGAGAAATACTGCTTTAAACCATACTAGCAGTATAGCCCGGCGTTGATCGGGTGTAATGAAAGCTTTAAAACTAATCCATGGTCCTGGAGCTCAGACTCTTTGGACGTTGGCACGAAAGACTAAAAAGCAATAGTTGTTTCCAGTTAAAGCGTAACCGTAGACTGAAAGAAAAATGAGTGGATGTAAGTCAAAATTTGATTTCATGGTATCGATATCATATAAGTTTTTTTTCGTCGTAAACTGAATTTTGAAGGCTAAATAAGTCCTCTGAGTAAATGGTATCATGGCTGAGACTAAGAACTAAAATTATACCTACTTAGACCCAAACCCGAAGCAAAAACTAAAATAAAAGGGATGAAAAAAATACAGACATACAGGCAGATAAACAGACACACACACAAACATCTTGTCTTATATATATATATATATATATATATAATCGATTTTCTGCGCTACTGTAAGAACTGCAACCTTGAAACTTCTGCATATCGTTTCTTATGTTTTTGTCTATGAATGTATCAAATTTGATTAAAATCGGACCACTCCTTCCATAACCCGATTTATTCGATGTTCGATATTTATCGGGGGTACCTCGACACAAAACCAAGCTAAGAACACTCGCAGACGCTTATAGTACAACTGTGTAAATTTTCAAGAAAATCGGTTCAGCCGTTTTGGAGTCTATATGTAACGGACACACACACGCGCGCGCACACACACACACACACACACACACACACAGACAAAGTTCCATTTATAAATAAGTTTAGATTTAGATTTGTAAATTTTGTATTAATTTATTTCAATTCAGACTTTAAGTATTTTTCTTGTTATGAATTGTCCCCTTGTCTTTATCGCTTCATTATTTGTTTTCTTTTTCTATCATGACATTCTAGTGTGACAATATCTGATAACGTCAGTGATTGTCCAACGGAGTATTTCCAGGCTAAGTAGTGTGAGATCAGAAAAATAAGACAACGTCCGATAGAATTGAACATGCATTGGACAAAAAAGGAGCAACGCCTTACATGGACAATACCTAAACACGTTTCGGAACTATTTAGATACATTGTCCCCTCGTTAAAAAAAAAAATAAAAGTAAAAGAAATACTAGAGAATAGTTGATTTAATTTGTTTTTGCAGATTAGCATTCTTTAGAAATTTCTGAAGCAGCTGCACTTGTCAGAACCGATAAATATTGATTTTTAAATCATTCCAGAAGGGCGTCTTGTTCATAACATTGGTACAGTGGCAAATCTATCACCAAATTTCTCACTTTTTTTCTGATGTTTTTTATTTAAAAAAAACAAAACATATCACTCCTAGCAAGGCGGTAACGCCACTGATGCGCAGGGAGCTATGTTAGAGTGAAAAGATTCTACTCCAACAGTTTCTTTCCTCGCACTTCCCGACTGTGGAATTCTCTTCCAAACGATTGCTTCCCCGACGGCTACAATCTCCAGGAGTTTAAATGTAAGGTCAATAGACACCTCCTAACACACTAACCTGCTCCCATTCTATCAAGCACTCTTCCCATCTGCCCGACACTCATCCTCGCTATCCTTACTCATCTATCACCTTTCTCCTGACATTCCCTATGTCTATCCACTCCTTCTCTTTACCTTCCCCTATGTAGCCCCATGCGCAATAGTGGCAGTGGAATGCCTTGATTGGGGTGAGATGATTAAAAAAAAAAAAAAAAAAAAAGAGAAAGCCGGAAACCACATCCCAAACAGGGAACAAGGTATGAGCCTCTTCACCTGTTCAATAGGCGTGGGTGGAGTATGAACCGGGCGATAGTTTAGTCTATCTACTCCAATTGAAAAAAAAAAAGAATAAAGAAAAAGTAAAAAGATTAGAAAAGAGAAAGCCGGAAACCACATCCTAAACAAGGAACAAGGGATGAACCTCTTCACCTGTTCAATAGACGTGGGTGGAGTATGAACCGGGCGATAGTTTAGTCTATCTACTCCAATTGAAAAAAAAAGAAAAGAAAAGAGTAAAAAGATTGGAAAAGAGAAAGCCGGAAACCACATCCTAAACAGGGAACAAGGGATGAACCTCTTCACCTGTTCAATAGACGTGAGTGGAGTGTAAACCGGGCGATAGTTTAGTCTGTCTACTCCAAAAAAAAAAAAAAAAGAGTAAAAAGATTGGCTTCAAACAAATACTGGTAAGAACAGACTTGGGAAATCTATATTCAAGAAAAAGGGTTACAAGAGAAATATATATTTTTTTTATAAATTTTTTTAATAAATTTCAATCGGGTGTGGCCCCGACGAATTTGCTGATGTATGCCGAATGGTTCTTCATGAGGAAAAGCTTCATATTACCGTTACCATTGCAATTGTATATCTTCTATTTTTATAATGATTGATATAATTATTGTTAGCTGTATACATTATCAGTATTATGAACAGGACCTCCCTTCGAAATCGATAAAAAAATCAATGTTTTTTCTTTTAATTCTGACATGATTTTAAAAAAAAAGAGGTTTTCAGAACACACGAGCTGTTTTCAATCGAATGATAGACACGGCTGCGTACTCTTCTCTGGCCTTGTGCCAGATATAAAACAAAGGAAAGCTATCAAAAGACAACACTTTGTGTCAATTTGAGAAATCACAAATACAAATAATTTCTGAAGGATGAGATTGCAACTATATATATATGATGTATGGTCACTTCGACATGGTTTAATAGTTAGCAAGGTTCCTCGCTAGATCAATTGCAGCAGAGTGGTGAGTTCGATTCTCAGTGGAGGTTCAATACTTTAGTCTACGCTTAGTAAATTATAATAGTTCTATAGAAGGTTGATGAGGATTCCATGTATCGAACATGTGAGCAACGATGAGGTTTTGGAGCGGATGGAAACGAAAAGGAAACTAATACTTCACACCAGAAAAAAAAAAAGCTGAAGCGACATGTAATGAGGAAGGAGGGCTTGGAGAATCTGATACTCGCAGGTCAGACAGAAGAAAAGAGAGACAGGGTAAAGCAGCGGTTAACATCACTGATGATCTTAAAAAAATGAATAGCAGAGAGGAGTTTGGGAGAAGTAACAGGAGAAAGCGTGTTAAGAGCTACTAGGGATAGGGAGATGTGGAGGGCCATGATCGCCTAAGTTCTGAAGAAGAAGACATGATGCAATGGTTATCAAGCTTGTCTTGCTGTATCAATTACTACTGAATAGTGAGTTCGATGCTCACTGGATGATCCACATTTTCGGCCTTGTTCCACATCTAAGCTACGTTTAGAAAATCATTAAGGCACTTCAGTGTAGTGTCAATACAGAAATAGAAGAGAACAGGTTTTGCTGATCCGCCTTCACATAGGCCATACCTACATCATGCACCATCATTTACTGGAGGGCACAGAATCCCCAATATGTACCAGCTGTCAAAAAATATTAAGTGTCAAATATACTTTTAGAGGGTACAAACTTAGAGTACGAAAGAAGTATTACCAAACAAGTAGTTTTAAAAAAAATCTGTTTATGGAAACAAGGCCAAGCAGGAACACGAATTCATAAAAGAAATCGGAATGTACTAAAAAATATAACTGGATGAATACTATCTCACACACGCATAGATATATGTATTTCTACCAGCTTGCTATATATTCCAAAACTTGGTTCTACCGAATGTGCGTTTGCAAATCTTGTATATGTAATATATATATATACCTACAATGTATGTAGGCTGGATTTGGCTTCAGATAACCCGTGGTGGTTGGTATGCCATAAAATCTAAACAGCCAAATTAAATATATATATTTTTATAAAATATTTATTAATTTAAAATGAGTTAAATATATAAATTTGTTAAATGTATGAATTTGTCTAAATATATAAGTCTGTTATATATATTAATTTGTTAAATATATAAACTTCTTGAAATTGTTCTTAATTTTTTGTTCGACTTTTAATAATTCGATTTGGCATTAAATGACCCAAGATAGGCGGATACGCCGTAAAACAAAACAAAACAATCAATCAGCGTAGTGTATGGGTTAACAAGCTTGTCTCGCTAAATCAATTAGGACGGACTAGTGAGTCTGATCCACATTAGGTGCCCCATACAATGCTAAGTAAATTACTATTTCACATGTAATTTTTTTAAAATTTCTACTTTTTATATCAATAATAAAAGAAGGAAATATTAACGAATATACAAGAAAATAAAAGAAAAGAGTTACAAATAAACAGGGGAAAACTTCTGGCCCTTGGACCTGTTAAGTAAGAGTCGTCAACAAACGAACCGACTTGATTCGCTTTTTCTTGCTCGTTCATTCATTGATTAATTCATACGGACATTTCTTTTGCGCATGCGTCCTTATAAAAGGCGCTATGATTACATAGCCACAAAAGAAATCATTAATAACAGCTTACAGGCGACACACCCACTACATCGAGGCACTTAAAACGGATTTATCTGCACACGCACGCATATCTCTCTTCCTGCGAACGTTGACGACATGAATGTGTGTTGAACATTGTATTTAAGTATAATAAGCCATTTAGCAAGGTAAGGTGGCTTAGTGGACAGGAGAGCCGACACTGTAAGCGACTAGGCGGCTTGTGTCATTTTGAGCTTAATTATTTGGCTCAGGAAACAAATTTCTTGGTCATAATCACAGTTCTACAAGTGCGATGCAACATGGCAAGTCAGTGTGGGAGACATTGCGCAAGATTTCCTATCGTGTAATTCTAACATCTTGAACATTGTAAATACGGAAAATGGAAGTGAGTTTGTATTTGAAATGAGACTGATTGTTGTCAATTAACACGAATGCCATTAGGAAAGGCATGAATCAGCTTAACCCTGTACTTCATTTTATTACCATTTTAAGTTATTCTGTCATGTAATTCTATAATCTTGACAATATAAAACACTATATTTTTTATAAAGGTGGATGGGGGTGAATTCTATCTATCTATCTATCTATCTATTCTTATCTATTCATATCTATATATTTATTCATATCTATCTATTCATATCTATTTATTCATATCTATCTATCTATCTATCTATCTATCTATCTATCTATCTCTATTTATCTAATATCTCTCTCTCTACACACACACACACACACACACACACACACACACATATATATATATATATATATATATATATATATATATATATCAGTCAGTTCATATCTATCTTTCACTATAATATATATACGCATAGGATAACTATGGGTTAAATAAAATCGAAAATCGAAATTAAAACTTTCCATTCCTGCCCTTACCACCTGATGAGATATTGTAGTTTCATTGTCGAAACAAATGTACGATGTCTTGTGGATATATAAAAAATTTGTACATGTTCTAAAATATAATTTATAATATATATATATATATATAGAGAGAGAGAGATGTCCAGTCCTTAAACGGCAAGGATAATCCAACAAGATCAACTTAATAGAAAATATTAAATCTTATATCTGTATAGCGAGCTCATTTCTATAAGCTAAATTCGGTACAAATATTTTAGCAGAAATAAAATGAATTAAATTTTGTAGCCAATCTAAATGACATGTTGAGTTTTCCTTTATATATATATATATATATATATATATTGCATATATCATGAAAGTGTGCAGATAATTCTGCATGAGTTATTTAATGTCGAAACCTAAATATTTTATATGTAATTTATTTTAATTTTTTTTTAGTAATAATAATTATTTTAGCAATACCGTTTGTCTGTTACATACCATACGTGATATACACTTGGGCGAAAGACATGGGCAGAAGATTTTCTTGTAGTAGGTTGCTCTTACATTCCGCGCTAGACTGGTTGTCAGCCAAGGCTATAGAACCCAATCTGTCCTTTTATTTAACTCATAGCTGGAGGGCAGAGACGTATTAATTCCTATGGGTATTTGCGCGTAAGTGAATGCAACGAATTCGACTGGAATTCGAACTCGGAGCTCTGATTTCTCGTTCCGAGCCGATATCCACCGCACCACAACACACATAAGGGAGAAGATATAGTTTCATGGCTATATCATGGGTATTTTCCCGTACGTATATATAATGAGCACAACTGAAATTTGGACTTGGCTCACGAATTAACAATATCTAGTCATTATCTGTTACACCAACCGCACATCCAGGCTAACAGCACCTGATGTTCCCAAGCGATCACTCATTTAGGTACTGACCAGGCTCAACGGCGTCACAATATATATATCCGCAGACAGATGTGTTTCGCTGTATGACATCTCATCAGTACGTTAGACATTCGATTGCTTCTAGCCAGGATTGAAACCCGACCGAATTGACATCAGTCGATGATTCTATCTCTAGCTA
Organism: Ascarosepion bandense; assembly: GCA_037127315.1. Classification (NCBI taxonomy): domain Eukaryota; kingdom Metazoa; phylum Mollusca; class Cephalopoda; order Sepiida; family Sepiidae; genus Ascarosepion; species Ascarosepion bandense. The sequence goes on along the minus strand of JBBBDQ010000377.1, from coordinate 67,132 downwards.
TAGGCGCTCGATAGAGGAAGGCGGACGTTAACGTGTTATATAATATGTAAACACACACCAGTAGCCGAAAGTGTTCAAATTCATTACTGAATGAACAATGCGTAGATGCGTGAGAAGCTACTGTTTCTGCAAAGTTTACCATTCCTCAATCGTGCTCATTCAGGGTGTGAGATTGAATATATACTGATTAAAATTTAATATATTTATGCGTTTCCGGAGTACAACGTGGAATTAGGAAACCACACGGCATCGTCAGTGTCCTTTTCACGCATCTTGGTGTGAAGAGTGTATTAGACTTGAAACTAATACTTGACGCCATGTTTATTCCAATGGCCGCATTATCTATCTATCTATCTATCTATCTATCTATCTATCTATCTATCTATCTATCTATCTATCTCAGTCTGCCCGTATCTATCTATCTATCTATCTCAGTCTGCCCGTATCTATCTATCTATCTATCTATTTGTTTTTGCCCAGAGGTTCCTTGAGACATGTAATTTATTATTTCAAGGATTATGCAAGGATAAAAATGTTGAGAAACGCTGGTCTGGTGTAATACAGTGATATGAGGGATAAGAACCGTAAACATTCCTGTGTAGCCTTGAACCAACCTGTCGCTCATTTTTAGGCAAACACGAGAAACTACATAAAACAATATCAAAGTATTCCTTGTCTGTCATATTCAATATATATATATATATATGATCCACGAATGAATAAAGAGAAAACAAACCTCAAGTTTACCTACCTCAAAGGCTTGTCTCTTAAAAATACTTTAATGTATCATTTCGTATTTATCGTTGACAAGAAACCTAAAACGCTTTGTCTCGTAAATAGCATCGTCCTTTTAATAATTCGAGGAAATGTCGCATGATTCTTCTCTTTTGATGTGGTGGTGGGGGGTGTCTACTTGTGTCTACCCACCTACTTCTCCTAACTGCTAACCTACACCCAACTACTCACCTTCAACCCCACAAAGCTGACCCTCACTTCTCTTTCTGTTTTTTGTTTGTTTGTTTTTTTTTGTGTCTGTCTTTCACTTTACCTCTTAGAAAAATCAACATAGTCCTCAATTGCCAACTGTTGACCACCCTACCTCCCACCACTGCTAGTGGTTATTTTTTTATTTTTTTTTCATAAATGAGTCATTGAATAATTCTCGTCATAAACTCAGAAAACAATGTTAATTGCACTAACAATCAACAATTAAGAGTTAAGTGGTTTGAGCAAAAGAGCAAGACGGGTAACAGTTATGAGTAAGGAAAAGAGAATCGGTAATCCAGTTTCGAATCTTGACCCTGGGTTGCTCATGTTAACTTCTAACTGATGCTTTTCAGAAAGGCATGAATCCAGGTTGCCCTCTCGTATGGACCTGCTGCGAAATATTTTGGCAAAGTCATATCATTGACATCTCATGATTCTTTGATGCAGAAGAATGGGTGAATAGTTACTTGAACAAACCACTCTCCCATGACCGCAGACTTTCCAAAAGTTTGTTTCTACAGCATTCATCTTGCAGAGACTATAAACAAAGGATGCTGAAAAGTTCTCTACCCTCTGTCTAGAATCTCTATTTTCATGGGCAAACATCAGAATATATATATATATATATATATATATATTAGTCATCCACATACAAGCCTGTTTCGCTGTATCACAGCTCATCAGTATGGCTAGACGCATAAGCCTGTTTCGCTGTATCACAGCTCATCAGTGTGGCTAGACGCATAAGCCTGTTTCGCTGTATCACAGCTCATCAGTGTGACTAGACGCATATATATATATATATATATATATATATATATATATATATATATATGCGCTGGAGAGTAGATGAACAGGTCCATCGACGAAACTCTGGAGTCGGGGTGCTATAGGTAACAGCAATCAGCTAAGTGATACACTTTTACTAATATTGTCACTCTCTTTATATATATATATATATATATATATATATATATATATAGCTTTAAAGTATGTTGCATTTACACGAGATATATATCGTGTAAATAGAACATCGTGTAAATACAAATATAACATATATATATACATATATATGTGTGTGTCTGTGTGTGTGTGAATAAGAGCGGATGTGCAAGTAATTTAATGGTTAGCGACTCAACGAGAGCCACATTCGAATTCCGGTCAAGTTCGTTGCATTTAGTTTCATACATATAAATTCCTTTGGCGAAGCTGTGAATCCCAGTCTTCTCTCCTTAATAAATAAAAATAAATAGTAGCGAAAACTGGGTTTTCAACCCGTGGTTAGCAACCGGTCTACCGGAAGAGCATCTCTGAATTGAAACTGTATATTCCCCTGGCGATGCGCACACTATTCAGACATGGTAAATGATTATTATGGGATTCACAATTAGCTGCAGTGTGTAATTGGGGACTATGGTCTCGTCTGCGTTCAACTTTTAGTTTTCTGTAGCTTGTGCGCGTGTTTGTTTGTTTATAATGGTTGGCTGTCCGTTTACGATTACACTCTCTGCTAGGGTGAGTAATCTTCGAAGACGTCCATTCAGGCACATTTACCTGCTTGGGTGTGGTTCATTATGCTTTATAAGGGATAACTTCTACGGTACAAAAGAAAGTATTTTTTTAAAATTGTTATATGCTTTTAAAACAAATAAAATGTATTTGTTTAATACATGTAGTATTCTTTTCCGAGTTTGGAACAATGTAAATAGATAAATAGAATAACTATAACAAGAAAGGAGAGCCGAGTTCGAATTCCAGTTGAATTCATTGCATTCACTTACGCGCAAATACCTTTGGGAAATGTATTAACCCGTCTCTTCCCTCCAGTTATGAGTTAAATAATAGGACAGATTGGGTTCTATAGCCTTGGCTGGCAACCAGTCTACCGCAGAAAGCAATGGCAACCTACTGCGTGATAATCTTCTGCCTAGTCAGTCATGTCTCGTTCGAGACATGATCGCCCAAAGCGTGTATCACGTATGGCACTTAACTAACTGACTGAATACAATAGTTGAAAACATGATTAAGGCTTCTACTGGACATAAAGTGGGGGATCAGTTTTATGTTGTTATGAAGTAATAAACTGATCCCCCATTAATTACTACTTAATAACAATCATCTCTTCCCCTTCTAGCTATGAGTCAAATAATAGGATAGATTGGATTCTCAATGATTGATAAGCCGTAAAAACAAATCTATCGAATTTGTTTTTAGTTTGATATAATTTGTATCAGTAGCATGCCTTGGTTCTGCGATATTCGGGATTACGAAACTCTGAGTTAAGTCTAATAAGTAATGGTGATTTTTTTAAGCCTATCTTAGATGTGTCAGAAGGCCAAAGGTTTGGGGAATCCAGTGAAGATTGAACAAGACTAATATGTAATGTAGACTATTTTTGATGCAGTAATCGTTTGAATTCTTTGCATTCATTTACGCACAAATACCCTTGGGAAAGGTATTAATCCGTCTCTTCCCTCCAGTTATGGGTTAAATAACAGGACAGACTGGGTTCTATAGCCTTGGCTGGCAACCAGTCTACTGCAGAAAGCAATTGCAACCTACTGCGGGATAATCTTCTGCCTAGTCAGTCATGTCTCTTTCGAGACATGATCGCCCAAGCGAGTTTCACGTAGGGCACTTAACTGACTTAGTTGTAATGGCCAATAAAACAAAGCGCTTTTGTACTAGAAATATTCAATTTCTCTTTTTCTTTTTCTTTCATTTTATTCCGTTCGAGGAAGTAAAGCCACTAAGACACAAGAGGGGTTTGATTGTGAAAGAATGAGTAAAAAGTGAAACATTATTAATGAGCGAGAGAAGAGTAATCAGTAATTGAAGGTTAAAGTTGGTTGGAAAGCATGGAGCCGGAAGAGAATCCCACAAGCGAGTGGTACGAGAAAACAAACTGTTAGCATAGAACTCACGGTTACATCTAGCAACTTCAACTCTGAATTAATGAGACCTCGCCGACAATCTAGTACTGCGTTTAAATTCATAAAGTCTAGGGTAATCTTGAAAAGAGTTCATTCAAATGATTTCCGCTTTTGTTTATCAAATTTATTCTTTAAAAAACAAGAAAACAATTATATTTTTTCCAATTATATAATCCCATTATTTGAATTGGCTTTTTGCCACTTATGTATGTTATTCTATTCCATATTTCAACATAGCAACGAAATATGATTAGTAGTTTAGATGATACATACCTGATTACATTTGGTTACCGAAAACAGAAATTTATGACGCAGTATTTACAATAGAGCGATCTGTATATATATTATTAATTTAATTTGTGTGTACTTAGGCAGCATATTTCATTAATGAATGTTTCATTAAATAATATAGACAACTTTTCTCTATTTATTTTATGAATTTATTTTTTCATATTCTATGATAAGCTTAATAGCATTATCATTAAATGAAGAAAGAAAATTACAATAGTGATAAATAATTTTTTAATAATCCAATTTAAGCTTTATATAAGCCATTTTCAAAGATGTCAAATTACATTATATATTATAAACACGGACAAACGATAATGACAAACTTGTTTAGATGGAAGATTTCCAAGCAACAACAAACTCATGCATTTAAGACGCCGGAAGCGAATGTCGCAATCACCGCTCATGACGTCACACATGACCAAGCGAGAGTAATATCAAGTATGGGAAGCCAGTGGAATAAACCAATGGCTTCTGTTATTAATCATAGGCATTTTAGGATATTATTTATTGAATAAAGCATCTGAAATGAGAATTCGTCAAATACACTGATAAATATACGTATATTATGTTTATTTATTATTAAGCCAGTAGCCATGAATTCAAAATGACTAAACAAACGGGAGATAAAAAAATAAAAATAAAAAATCACGGGCAACATGTGAAAAACAGAAATAATCGAAAACTTGAATTAGGAAAACTTTTGAGACAAAATCTATAGATTGTGAACAAGGACAGTTACCATGTGCTTAGGATGTGCGTTGTGGTACAGTGGATATCGGCTTGGAACGAGAAACCGGGGAGCCGAGTTCAAATTCCAGTTGAATCCATTGTATTCACTTACGCGCAAATACCCTTTGGAAAGGTATTAATCCGTCTCTTCCTTCCAGTTATGGGTTAAATAACATGGCAGATTGGGTTCTATAGCCTTGGTCGGCAACCAGTCTACCGCAGAAGGCAATGGCAACCTACTGCGGGATAATCTTCTGCCCAGTCAGATGGCGGTGCTATACTTGTATTTTTTATTATTGAAAGTTCATTTGTGGTTATAGCATCGATTTTTCCATTTGTTATCAGTTGAACCAAAATAAAATTTAACAGCGACTTCAGAATGGATACAAGATTTGTAAATTATACATTCAATCATACATCGATAGTTTCAATTAATTTTTGTAGGGTTACTGTTATTAATAGTGGAGTTATTTTGGGCGGATGGGCGTTATGGTGCAGTGGATATCGGCTCGGAACGAGAAATCGGGGAGCAGAGTTCGAATTCCAGCTGAATTCATTGCATTCACTTACGCGCAAATACCCTTGGGAAAGGTATTAATCCGTCTCTTCCTTCCAGTTATGTGTTAAATAACATGGCAGATTGGGTTCTATAGCCTTGGTCGGCAACCAGTCTACCGCAGAAGGCAATGACAACCTACTGCAGGATAATCTTCTGCCCAGTCAGTCATGTCTCTTTCGAGACATGATCGCCCAAGCCTGTATCACGTATGGCACTTACCATCTGCAAACGAATTCCAAGTATATTTTGATCTCTTTGAACATGTCTGAAGTTTTGACATTGGTTGTCGAAAGTAGGAGAGTGTTCTACACATTCACGATCCGACGTGAAAAATAAGTTAGTTAATAATTATTGGGGGATCAGTTTATTACTTCAAAACAATAAAAACTGATCCCCCACTTTATGCCCAGTAGAAGCCTTAGTCATATTTTTAACTATTATATTCAGTCAGTCAGTTGAGAACCATACGTGACAGATGCTATGGGCGATCATGTCTCGAAAGAGACATGACTAACTGGGCAGAAGATTATCCCGCAGTAGGTTATCATTGCTTTCTACGGTGGACTGGTTGCCAGCCAAGGATATAGAATCCAATTTGTCATGTTTTTTAACCCATAACTGGCGGGAAGAGAAGGATTAATATCTTTCCCAAGGGTATTTGCGCGTAAGTGAATGCAAAGAATTCAACTGGAATTCGAACTCGGCTCCCCGATATCCACTGCACCACAATATTGTGAGTGAATATTGCGCTTAAATATGGCGAAATGAAGGGTAATTTTTAATAAAGATTTTTCTTTTGTCTCTTGAGAAAGAATAAGAAAATTAAAAAAAAAAAAAGCCGACATAGAATTAAATACTTAAGTGAAATTACTGGGAATGTGAATTGATAATTGCTACCTTTGCTTCGTTCGCGCCAAGAAAAGTGTGGCAAGATGATGCAACTAAAATTTTTTAAAAATTGTCTGGTCGACTCGTGGATATTGTAGGTAGATAAATAATGATTTTCGGGGAGGATGTAAAATTATAGCCTCCCATGGGCTGACCAGCTTCTGGCGAGGATTGAGGCAACATTACAGAAAGCGAGAGAAGAGAAGCAAGCGAAAAGGTTTGTTTCTAATTATAAGTTAACTGACAAGAATTTAGTAACGTGCCACCGAGCCTCTCTCTCTCTCTCTCTCTCTGTCTGTGTCTCTCACACACTCACACGGTGCATAATTATGTGTTTTGTGGTCAGAGATAGAAAGTATATCCCAGCAGATATGAAGACATCTTTTTTGTTAATAGCAGCTGTGTGTTCTCTTGAAGGTAATCAGGCTTCATAATAAAGAGAATCCACAGTATCTTTTGATATTCATCGATCTATTTAATACTTGATACTTTTTTCCTTGAAGTTCCTGTTGCATTTGTTTACTCTTAATGCTCTTTCTTCATATTGAGCACTTTACTTATAAAGACTGCTTGCTATAAAAGCATTATCTCCTAGAAATTATGGAATGTTATGGCTATTACTGCTGGGTTGGTTTTTTCGCCTAAACATCCAAAACTTGTTGAACAACTTTCGCCGCTGAAATAAAAAGGCAAAGAGAAAAGGAAAGATACAGAGACACTAGAGGGACAGTTTGGACACTGATTTTATTTTTGGTTCCAACGACCTCTTGTTGGGGAAATTCCTTCTCGAACATTTTGGCACTCCTTTACCATCCAAAGTCCAACAGAGAAAGAGATCGAGTTTATTTTTGGCACCAGGAGGCCTCTATTTTTGCGCATGCGTCAATTGTCTTTCCTGTCAGAGGACTTCTGGGAGATTTTTATGTTTATTTTATTTCGTACTTTTATTTTATTTTGTTTTTTTATCTTATTTCGTAGTTTTTATTCTATTTTATATTTTTATTTAATCCCTACAACATACATCCAGTCGCAGTTGTTTAAAACAGGGTTTTTTAAAAAAACTTTTTGACTTACGGACCCCTTTATATTTAAAGTTTTAATCTAGGGACCCACTAATGAATCTAAATCGAATTTTAACAATCTCTTCCGTCTCTATAGCGGATTCTGTGTTGATTTCATCATGAGGTTTTCGTTTTAAAAATTATCCATGGGTGACACTTGCACCCTGAAAAAAAAAAGTAAATTTGAACATCAAGCTCTTGCATGTGTAAAATAAATTTTTGTATAAATAACGTTGACATGTAATGGGCAATAGTGCAAGCATTTGTCATTTGATAACATTAATAAGTAAAAATAAATATCCAGACATTGAAAATTTATACTTTGAATTTTACGTGATGAGTTAATCCATAAACCCCCTATTTTATCTTTGCGGACCTCCTGTGAACCGCGGACCAAAGTTTGAAAACTCCTGGTTTTACATAAGCAATGCTATCTCTCTTTCTCTATCTCACTCTTTCACTATATATATATATATATATATATATATATGCACACACACACCCACACACACACACACACATATATATATATATGTACCTATTGTTTAACATTTCTTATACATCTCAAAAGTGATAGTTTTAGCTGTAGCATTGACAATTCACGAGTATGCGAAAGACAGGTCTCTTGTCTCATTCAAGGCATCATTCAAACAAGTCATTTGATCCTTACATTATGTACGTTATAGAATCATATTCTAGTCTATTCCGTTTAGGTTTGGAAGTAAAACCATGATTCCCGACCCCGGGGTAAATTACCCCAATGGGGTAATGAGCCCATATTTTGGGGTTAATGGATGTTTGGTTTGGGAAGAGGCAAACAGCTTATAATTTCACACTGTGCCAACTTATTAACGAGACAGCATTTCAAGGAAGAATTCCCCTACCCCAATAATGAATGGGTAAGAAATCCATATTTTGTGAGTGAAGATATCATTCCTGATGAGGACTATCCAGCAAAAGAAGAATTTCTCACACTCAGGATGAACAATGCATGGAAGCTTTTGTTTGAGACCAAGGTCTGGTCTAGACACCTTTTGGATCTCTCGTCTGCAGGATATACCAACACTAGCCTCTAGAGCAGTACAAATTCTCATAGGATTTTCAAACAATTATCTATGTGAACAAGCTTTTTTTCTACTGTCCTTGGAATGGAGACCAAGAAACGTAGCAGACACAATGTGGCAAACGACGCCCGAATAGCCCTTTCAGTCACAAAGCCAAAAATAAATAAATTGGCACAGGCAATACAAGCTCAACACTCACATTAAGAATCATGGCTAGGTTACGGCTACTATACCTCTGATTATTATAGATTGGTACTATTGTATTGAATAATTTCCTTTAACTTTGCTTTTGATGTATGAAAATATAATTACTTCTTTTCCTGTATTACGGGTATTTGTTCATTGGAGTAATAGATAATAGGGAAATTGTGTTTTGGGGTAATCGCAGTAAAAAGGTTGGAAACCTATGATGTAAAAGACTGTTGGATCGAACCACTGCTTTCTTTGTTTTGGATCTTAATAATAATTAATTATTGTTTTGGATCGTAATAATTTCACTTTATTCTTGCGTGTTAGTAGCTTCTTTGAAAGCTAATAATTATTTTCTATCAAATACAAGAAATGTAAGTCCTTCAATGCTTACAGACGTTTGCTTAATTTCGAGCAGTCTGATATTTTTCATCAAACTTGTTAATAGTTGTTACCCATGCCATAGAGAACTTGGCAAATTTAAAAGGCACTTCAAACATTTTGCTATAAATACTGTTGGTAATTTTTGCACCGACTTGATGTCTCCCCACTTATTGTTTTATGGGAAGATAAAGAAACTAACAACTTAAGTTTTAATATTATAACCTGCTCTAAGTGAGCATTTTAATTCTTTAAAATAAAAAAAAACGAATCAAAGTGGCTTTACAGTTGCAGTTGTGGTGGTAAGAGAAATTTTAAATTTACCAAACAATGCAGTGTACTGCCACTCGTGCGCAGGGTGTTACATTGGAGGAAAGTTATGAGAAAGAGCGACAGGTTATAGGGGTGTCAGTCAGGAAGAGGGTACGATATGAAAATACTGATGAAAGTGGAGTGGGCGGAGAAAGAAGCATGAGAGAGAGAGAGAGAGAGAGAGGATACAGGTTAGTGAGATAGGAAATGACTATTGACTTTGCATTTAAATTCTTGGAGATTGTACTGTCGGGGAAGCAAGTAAACAGAAAGGAATTCCACGTATATACATTTTCTAATCATATCGCCCCAAGCAAGGCATTTTACTGTCACTGTTGTTCAGGGGATTACATAGGAGGAAAGTTATGAGAAAGAGTGACAGGTTATAGGGGGTGTCAGAAGTGGGTACGAGATGAGAATACTGATGAGAGTGGAGTGGACGGAGAAAGAAGCATGAGAGAGAGGATGCAGGTTAGTGAGATAGGAGATGACTGTTGACTTTGCATTTAAATTTATGGAGATTGTAGCTGTCGGAGAAGCAAGTAAACGGAAGGGAATTCCACAGGCAGGAAGTGCGAGAAAAAAAGTTCCTATTTTAAATTTTATTGGTTTCACAGTAAAATGGTGGGACCTAGTTACTAATCTTGTTGCTCGAGTAAATTCATATATAGGGGTCGCCAGGGAGCTAAGTTCATCGGAGCAATTTATCATTAATAGCGTTGTTTTTTATTTATGAACTGAGGGTAAAACGAAGCGTTTAGGTTCAATATTCGTCGTGGTCATATTGAATTTCGATCTTCGCAAATTTGCCTATCTTGCTGTTTGTTAATGAATGTAAAGAGAAAAGGCTTGACTTTCCATGCAAAAACTGGGACTGAGACAATATTTTTGTGGTATTCATATGTCAATACTGTGTACTTTTCAAAAACGTGGATTTGATCGACTATTTATTATAATTAATATTTTTTTAAATTTTCGCAAAGCTACAGTTTATGATTTATTTTATTGTCTTTATGGTTTTTGATATGTTCTTCTTGCGAATTCATTTACAGTGTATTCATCATTAAGAATAATATTTAGTTTATTTTTGTAATACCAATGCGACAAGTTGTAATCAATATGTAACTACAAGACCCTCACGGCACAACAATAGACAAGACCGCTAACATGAACGAAAAAAGAAAACATGATTGGCAACAGCCCAGGGAAAGTCGATGTCATCAGCAATAAATGCTTGATGGAGATTAGACACACAAACACATATTTCTGTATATGTCATATGGCAAGATGAGGCCTTTATGACATCAGTTAATCTTTGATTATTTTCTTAATATTTTTTTATAGTCCTTCATCGATCTATCCTCCTTGAGTAGCTTTCCTGGAGTGTGTATCCATCTGCTCGTGTCTATCCTCTCCGGCATCTCTCCGTACGGTTCACCTTCCTTTATCCCCGGCTTTTGACCTGGGCTGCACGTCTCTCTCTTCACGGTGTCTGTTGAGGTCCGCCGATGTCTATCATCTCTGTTATCTGTCCTGGTTTACCCGTGTCTCTTCTTTAGTGTCTCTAGTGACCCCCACCCCCGTGTCTGTCCTCTCTGGTGTCTGTCCTTGTCCACCCGTATCTCTCTGCTGTCTGTCTCGTTCTGACCATTTCTCACTACTCTGGTGATTGTTCAAGCTGGATCCTCTCTCCTCTCCGAGGTCTGTCCGGTTCCGCTTGTGTCTTTCCTCTCCGGTGACTGCCCCGTTCCGACTGTGTCTTTCCTCTCCGGTGACTGTCCCGTTGCGACTGTGTCTCTGGCGTCTGTCCTCTTCCACCTATGTCGCTCCTCTCCGACGTCTGTCTCGTTCCGCTCGTGTCTCTCTTCTTCGGCGTTAGTCCCATTCCGCCCGTGTCTCTCCTCTCTGGCGTCTGACCCGTTCCGCCCGTGTCTCTCCTCCCCGGCGTCTGACCCGTTCCGCCCGTGTCTCTCCTCCCCGGCGTCTGACCCGTTCCGCCCGTGTCTCTCCTCCCCGGCGTCTGACTCGTTCCGCCCGTGTCTCTCTTCTCCGGCGTCTGTCCTGTTCCGCCCGTGTCTCTCTTCTCTGGCGTCTGTCCCGTTCCGCCTGTGTCTCCCCTTTCCGGCGTCTATCCCGTTCCGCCTGTGTCTCTCTCTCCTCCCCGGCGTCTGTCCCGTTCTTCCATATTTTCTGGAAATGTTCCGTGACTCTCTTTATTTCTTACTTATTTTATCGCCGTGACACGTTCATTCGTATTAGCAGTGGAAATATTCAATGTCTTGTCAAGTAATACCAGAAGTGCAGTGGATATCGACTGGGAAAGAGAAATCCGAGTTCGAATTCCAGTTAAATCGTTGCATTCACTTACGCGCAAATACCACTGGGAAAAGTATTAATCCAGCGATTATTTTCCTTGTAGCTATGGGTTGAAGAGCAGGACATATTGGGTTCTGTATCCTTGGTTGACAACCAATCTAGCACAGAAAGAAATCGCAACCTATTGCAAGAAAATCTTCTGCCTAGTCAGACATGAATAGAAAGAGATGTGATCGCCAAAACGTCTATCACGTAGGGTACTTAACTATTTGAGCGACTAATAGTCTTAAAATATCTCAGATCGTTAATCTACGATCGCTAGTTGAATGATAAAATCCAAGTACGTGATAATGGCCTCATGGGTAATGTTTTATGAATTTGGTGACATAGTGATTGTAAGTTCAAACCTAGGGTCGGGCAGTGCGTATTTGCACACGGCGAGCAATAACTGAACTATGCTAAATAATAAAAAGAATTAGACGATACCACCAGGCATGAGCAGTGGAACGCGAAAAGTTTAGATTTCTAAATAAAATAAAGGGTTCAGTATGGGATTACCTGTAAGTCACCCTGATCGATATACACCTGAGGAAGGCTGAAGGGTAGAACGGTCGAAAGGTTGTGATAAAAACAACGAAAATGAGGACAAATTTCTGAATAAAGTGGCAAAAATATAATTAGTAATAAGTATTTATTTATTTTTTGGCAGGGGGTATTTCTTTTTGTAATGGGCATGGGCGCCTGGACACGGTGTAATCTTTAGCTAGCTTGTCTCGCTAGAACCTATTACAACTGAGTTTTATCCTCATTGGGTACCCTATACTTTCATCTTTTTGACGTTTCTAAGCCGCACTTAGAAAATCAATTAGTAGTGATAAGGGTGTTTTTTTTTGTTTTTTTTTGTGGTGGGTGTTTCCTATACACTTATTTATGGTGATTTTCTAAGCGCAGTTTAGATGTGGCACAAGGCCGAAAGTATGGAGTACCCAGTGGGAATTGAACTCACTACTCAATTGTAATTGTTCTAGTGGGACAAGCTTGCTAACCATTACACCAGCTCGAGGTGCCCAATGCATGGGTATGGGTACGGGTACCTCAACGTGGTGTAATGGTTGTCTCGAGAGAACAATTACGTCAGAGTAGTGAGTTCGATTCTCAATGGACGTACTACACTTTCAACCTTGTGCCACATCTCAGCCCTGCTTAGAAAATCACCGCTTATGTATGCGTAAAGTTTTCCAGTGTAAAACTGGTTTTCAACCTTGTACCTATTCTCTCGTTGATAAAAAGTAATTTTTGCACACGCCTAAAGATTTGTTTGTTAACTAGAGTTTATGTTAATGATAATTGGAGAGAGAAAGAGGGGGTGCGAGAGTGAAAGAGGGAGGGAGAGATTCTGCGTGATGTCTTATGTTGTCGACTGATGGTGGTAGTATTTTCGTTCTTGCTGTCAAATAGCGTTTTTCCATCGGTATCTTTGCCGTTTTTAAGTGTTAAGCGTAGATGTGTGCGTACGTGTTGCCTATGTAATCCGAAAGAACGCGGCTTTCGGTAGAATATCTCGTTTTCAGGTCATATTCTGGTTTGAATATGTTTTTTCCTGCAGATGTTAATCAGAAATCCAATATTATATTCAGCTTTTTCTTCTAGACAAAAAAAAGTTGTAAAATCCGTTTTCACAGTCTTAATATGACACCTTTTTACAGTATTAGTAAATAATTACTCCGACAAAATTTGTTGTCTTCCCCTATGTTGCTTACTTTCCTACACATAATCTGATATACAAGTAGGCATATATATATATATATATATATATATATATATAATAGTGTGTGTCTGTGTATATAACTCAAAAGAATGATATATCATGCATATGAGTAACAGCTGGAAGCGGAATATTATTTGGGGCCTATTTTAAACCGTGTATTGATACACGGGCAGTACCAGCATAGCTCAACGTTTTCGTCTTCGCCCATGTTACTTTCCTACAAATAATCTAATATACAAGTACGCATGTGCAATAAATAATATATATATATGTATAATCGGGGTCTAACCGTACTGATGAGTTGTGATACAGCGAAACAGATGTGTCTGCGGATGACATTATATATATATATATATATAGTAGCGATGTTGAAGACTGTGAAATCAAAATTGCTAACAATCAGTGGAATAGTGATAGAAAGGTTTTTAAGGAAAGCAGATTTTTTAATAAAATGCTTGATATCAAAGATGAAATATTAATAATCAATAACTGCGAAATACCCCTGAAAAGTGAACGGAAAAAAAAACCACCTACAAAATTCTGGAGTCGAGATGCCGAAGTTAACATCAATCTAGTGACAATCTTTTACTTTTATGATATATATATATATATATATATATATATATATATATATATATATTCTATTAAATATAAGAGACAATGAACCGCATCGCAAACTTAAGAACTGCGTTTATTATTTTTGGTAACTATTGCCGTTGCCAAGCGTAGTTTTATGTCAACACAAAATAAAATCGTTGGAGATGGTGGATTTTATAATATTTCAGTTTAAACAACCTCTCTGAAGATGGCTCATGTGAGCCGAAAGCTTAGAAGAAAACTAATAAATAATTATCCAAATGTTGGAGAATTTTTGTCTTTATTTTCAACTGAAATTAAAGCAAAAATACGGCGTTTAGAACGGCTCATGATTAAACATAATAGACATTCATTGTATCTTATATTTAATAGAATATGTTTAGAAAATTACTTGCTGCCTCGATATACTAAATATATATATATATATATATATGCGGTACAAACCCAGGATAGGATTGGTAAATAATCTGGGATAAGGTTACTAAATAGTCAGGGAGGATCCTAGTAATATCGTTTAAATATTAAAATGATCCAATAGAGAGTTCAATGTAAATTAATTTAAATTACGGGGCAGATATTTATTTATTTATCTGTAAATTCAGATAAAGTTTAAAGGAAGAACAGTTATATTTTATCTGAATTTACAGATATATATATATATATATATATATGAACAAATAATTCCTACGTATATAACCTATAAGTAAGAATGAAATAGCTTGGAAGATGTATGAAATCTTTGGGGCCTATTTAAAAACGTCTTCCAGAAACTGTGCTGATGAGTCGTTTTTGTTTTTGTTTTAATCATTTCACCCCAAGCAAGGCATTCCACTGCCACTATTGCGCTTGGGGCTACATAGGGGGAGGTAAATAAGAAGAGTGGTTAGATATAGGAAATATCAGAATATCAGAATTCTATCAGAATGATAGATAGTTGGGTGGGTGGGAAGAGTGTTTGAAAGAATGGAAGTTAGTTTGTTAGGAGGTGTCTATTGACCTTACATTTAAACTCCTGGAGATTGTAGCCGTCGGGGAAGCAGTCATGTGGAAGAGAATTCCACGGTCGGGAAGTGCGAGAAAAGAAACTGTTGGAGTAGAAGTTGCAGTTGCATTTTATCGGTTTCACTGTAAAAGGGTGGGATCTAGTTGATAATCTAGTATCTCATGCAAATTCATACCTAGGGGGTACCAGTGATCTAAGTTCATCGGAGCAGAAGTCGTGAAAGTATTTATAGAAGAGACACAGGGAAGCCACGTCGCGCCAGTGAGAGAGAGACTGCAGGCGGTCTGCTAAGTCGGTATCGATCACATTACAGACCCTCCGCTGTACCTTGTCTAGAAGCCCAAGGAGAATAGCAGGGGCACTCAACCAGATATGGCAACAGCATTCAATGCACGGGCAGATGGTAGATTTATAGTGGTTTTTCGATTATACGTTTATTTTATCCACAATTTTGATTTCAATGTACAATATATTCGAATATTGAACAAATATAATAAGTAGATTTAGTGGACCGAATTTTACAAAGTCTAGTTGCCTAGATGTGGTTTCATTACAGAACTTGATGATTTCCTTTTGAATATAATTAATTTAGAGTGAAACACAAAAAGCACACTTATACTTCAAGCAGCTTATATATATATATATATATATATATATATATATATATAACTATCATAGAATCGGTTATTTTCATAACTACTCAATGGCGCCTAGACAAATCTAACATGTCATATTTATTTGGCTTTGCACCAAGCAATTATTAACTTTTTCTATTATTTCAAAACAATTTAACAGGGGAATTATTCCATTATGAAAACCAGTTTTTCAAGATTTCGTCAAAAACTTTTTCACCTCAACCCAGCGAAATTTTACTCAAAATTGCTGCCTGATACGCAGCAGATGCCGGTGCAAATATAATTGAATAAAATATAATTCTACTTTATTTTTTGAATAATGAATGAAGTTGATAAAGAGAAAAGTAAATTATGACTCAAACTTATATATATATATATATATATATATATATATATCCCTTGACGAGTGGGCGTAGCGATTCACGGATGATTCGTCTATGAAACTCTGGAGTCGGGGTGACGATCGTAACATTAATTAGTTTGTAACAGAACTTTTACTTACATTAATTATAAAAATATATATAAATAAAATTGATGCAACTCAAGTTTTGTCTTCTATCAGACTAAGTTACGTCCTGTGAAGAATGAACCCGTCCTGACGATCTATCATTTGTGAAATTTAAATTGCCACTGTTTTATTTTTATTCTCTCTCTCTCTCTCTCTCTCTCTATATATATATATATATATATATATATACACTACTGTGCATAAAGTATTAGGACAAGAACTATATTATTTTATAAGGAATATTGACAATATATTAACAATTAACGTAATTTTATTTTATTTACTCAACAAATATTTTAACAAAAATACTTGTTACAAAATACATTTAATATTTATTATAATAGCCTTTTGCTTTGATCATAGCCTTCATTCTGTCAGGCACTGACATCACAAGCTTCTTCAATAAATTTTATTAATGCTCTGTCTTTAATATCAAGCACTTGATTATAAAGTCTGCTTGCCTCAAAGGCCTTCTAACAATATTCTACTGTCAGCAATTTTGGTCTTATACTGTTTTCCAAATCATGTATATATATATATATATATATATATATATATATATATATATATATTTCTAAACATATACTGTTAAATATAAGAGACAATGAATGTCTATTATGTTTAATCATGATCCGTTCTAAACATCGTATTTTGGCTTTAATTTCAGATGAAAATAATGACAAAAGTCTCCAACATTTGGATCATTTTCTTTTTAGTTGGTTCTAAGCTTTCGGCTGACATGAGCCAACTTCAGAGAGGCCACAAGTTATAATATGCCTCATAAAAGATAAAATAGTTCTTGTTCTAATACTTTTCACAGTGCTGTATATATATATATATATATATATATATATATATATATCTAGAGAGATAGAGATAGAGAGAGAGAGAATTAAATATAAATATAATGTTGGAGAATTTTTGTTTTCATTTTCACCTGAAATTAAAGCCAAAATACGACGTTTAGAACGGCTCATGATTAAACATAATAGGCATTCATTGTCTCTTATATTTAACACTATATGTTTAGAAAATTATCTGCTGTCTCCATGCACTATATATATATATATATATATATATATATATATATATATATATGTATATATATATATATATATATCCCTGAAGAATGAGAATATCATAACGGTGTCCTCATGAAACTTCGAAGTAGGCATGAATCTGCTCAGTTAAAAAGACAAACTCTTTGTAATTATAAACGCTTTATCTACACCCCGATATCGAGCACTTTACACTAAAAAAACCTGCTTGCTAAAATATATCTTATCAGTAAAACCACTGCAAAACAATAACTTTGGCGTCAAACATTATCACAATTAAATACTATATATATATATATATATATATATATATATATATATATATATATATGGATGGCTACACGAGAGGGGGAAAGCTTACCTAAAATTACAAACATGACGTGTAAATATTTAAAAATGCATATTGCTTTTTTCCCTGCTTTAATTTAATTAAAACATGGTAGATGCAGGCGTTTTCGTAATGACGAGAAAATGTCTGCAGCTGGTTACAAATATGCAGAAAGGAGAAAGTGAAGTCGTCCCACGGGAGAGGAAAGACGGGGTGACGATAGGTGGGGTGCAGACGTAATGAAAAAGGATAAAAATGAATTTAAAAAATAACCTTGACAAATAATAGTAATAATTATTGTATCAGTAATTATGATAATGAGGATTATCGGCTTTGTGAGATAAATAGTGAAAGAGAATAAAAAGAAAATTAGGCGAAGACGTGCTTATGAAAAAGAGAAAAAGAAATGAACTAACTACATTGTAATGGTGTCAGGTCATCAAGTAACGATAGTACATTACGAGTGAAAAAATATTACGCATTCATATCTATATTACCTATGTACGTATGTGGGCGGGAAGAGATCAAGAGAAAGAAAGTAAATTCACATTATCACACAGAATCTTAATCCTTACATATTCAGGCGTGTGCATACATCATAAGAATACATTTACAGGAATATATATATATATATATATATATATATATATATGTAAATTATCGTTACAAATGTCTATTCTAAATATGGACATGTGAGCGTCTGTGTAAAAACAATTTCTTTTGGAGGGGGGATTTTTTGAAGATCAACTGTTGTACCATTTGGGTCTGACGAGCCGCAATTGTCATCATTGTGCGGTGAAATATGTATTACCTATTGAAATTGTAGTATATTAAAAAAAAAATTATAAATTCTATTACTGTGTTAAATTAAATAAACTAATTTAACATTGAGTTCTTTTGAGTTCATCTCTATCGGAATTTACCTGGATAAAATAGCAAGTGTTCTACGTTCATATATATATATATATATATATATATATATATATATTCGAATGAATAAAGAAAGAGGAAAAATTTAGAACGTCCAAAACATTAATTTAATATATATATATATATATATATATATATATAAACTGACAGTTGTTAGGTTTGAATTTTGTTTTTTGGCATTAGCGTTGTTTAAGGTCGTTATAAATTACAAATCTGGGATTCATTTATTAAATGTGTAGTTTTAATTTGTCTTATACTGAAAACTAAAATTAAAGTAAAATCGTAGAAATTTAAAAATAGAAAAAATGTTTTTTCTGGCCATATTTAACGTATGTTATAAGTTATAACATTTGTTTACTAATTTATTTTCTGTTGATGAAGGCATTGAAAAAAGGGAGAAGAAAATATATATATATATATATATATATATATGTGTGTCTGTGTGTGCGTGCAATAATAATAAAAGAAAATGAAAGAAAGATAATAAAATATAATAAATAAAGAATTAAATCAACAAATAACTAAGTAATTAAAGAAAGTGAAAATAACGGGCGGGTTAGTCAGGGTTTAAGTGTTTAAGCAGATAGTTATTTTTATGTTTGTATGTGGTCATTAATTCACTTCTCTTGTTTAATAAATTAGGGTTATTCAGGCGTTTTAAGATGGCAAGTATTTCTAAAAAGCATAATTTTCATCTTTCTTATTCTATTATAAGATTTAGTTTTCGCGATGATTTCTCAGGTAATAATTTAGTTTTTAATTGCAAAAAATATTTGGAGATGGCGGTGCTATACTTGTATTTATTATTATTGAAAGTTCATTTGTGGTTATAGCATCGATTTTTCCATTTGTTATCAGTTGAACCAAAATAAAATTTAACAGCGACTTCAGAATGGATACAAGATTTGTAAATTATACATTCAGTCATACATCGATAGTTTCAATTAATTTTTGTAGGGTTACTGTTATTAATAGTGGAGTTATTTTGGGCGGATGGGCGTTATGGTGCAGTGGATATCGGCTCGGAACGAGAAATCGGGGAGCCGAGTTCGAATTCCAGTTGAATTCATTGCATTCACTTACGCGCAAATACCATTGGGAAAGGTATTAATCCGTCTCTTCCTTCGAGTTATGGGTTAAATGACAGGACAGATTGGGTTCTATAGCCTTGGCTGGCAACCAGTCTACCGCGGAAAAGAATGGCAAACTATTGTGGGATAATCTTCTGTCCAGTCAGTCATGTTTCTTTCGAGACATGATCGCCTAAGCATGTATCACGTATGGCACTTAACTGACTGACTATTATTTTGAAGGTTGGACATGTTTTTGTTTATTATCATACTGTTATGTAGTGAGGGATATTTATCAAAGTTCTTGATGTCTCTATAAGTAACCTTAACATTGTTTTTGTTGAATAACTGTTTTGGTGCAGGAGAATGGTTGGAATGTTTGTGGATTAAATTAATGAAAGATTTCCGATGTTTGTTTTGACGTTAAGACGAATAAGGTGCGTTAAATCATATGATGTTACCTTTGTGTGATTTGGGTATATGATTGTCTTCTTTGCTTTTATTCAAGATTACCTAAATTGGACTGATTTTGGAATATTTATAATATATATAATAGTTTATTCTTCTGTGGTGATGGTTAGAGTCTTTGTGATTGCAAGAATCTTTAGTGTATCGTTTTGAGAGGCCATATTGAGGTCAAAGGTTACGTCAAAGAAATCGATCACTTTAGCCTTAATGCTGGTGGCAATTTTCAGTTCCTGATCATTTTTGCTTTAATTTTTACGTTTCAGTATAAACCGAGTTAAAATGATATCTCCAATAAATGAAAAAATTGATATCTCAGTTTTATAACTGATAACGAACTTAAACAATGCTTGTACCAAAAAACAAAATCAGGACACATGACCCAGTGGATATAGACGTTGGTTAAATCCTGTGACTTGACCCAAAGAGTTGTGAGTTCAATACCAGAATACAGCAGTGGTGAACAAGTAACTTACGGGGTTAGAGGGAGATAAATCATGACTACCAAAAGAGGCTCTATTACGCAATGAATGAAGATCATATACCCCAATGATAAAAATAAAGGGTTCGGTTCGAAATTCCTAGCATCTGAAGAGGGCCGGAACGCACAACGGCTGAAACGTCTTAAAAATGTCAACAAAGATGAGGACAATAGTCCGAATCATGTAAATACTGTAAATACTATCTCATCTCAGAAATATAGACAAATATTATTTGCACTCTTATATTAGATTGAGCACTGTTCTATTAACCTGAACCCATCATGCATACATACTAATTAACCATCCGACCGTACATAGAATACTGTTGTCATATCTGGTCAGGCGCCCCTGCTGTTCATCTCTGTGTTCTCGATAGGTTCCAAAGGAGAATCTGTAATGTGATAGGTCTCGATCTGGCAGCTCGACTCCAGCCACTTTCTCACCGGCGGGATGTGGCTTCACTCTGTCTTTTCTACGAATATTTTCATGGTTTCGGCTCCGACGAACTTAGGTCACTGGTGCCCACAAGAATTTACTCGTGCAACCAGACTGGCAACAAGGTCTCACCAATTTACAGTTAGATCAACCAAATGCAGACAAAAATTCTACTCCTTCAGCTTCTTTTCTCGCACTTTCTGCCCGGGGAACACCCTTCCGTATACTTGCTTTCCTGACGGCTACAACCTCCAGGAATTTAAATGTAATGTCAATACCTATCTGTTATCCACTTGACTCCAGTCCTTTCTATATCACCCCGCATATCTTGTTCTTTTTTCTTTCTCTTTATCTTCGTAACTGTCTTCACACATGTGTTCCCATCTTTTTCTTGTCCTTTCTCTGACACCCCCTTTAATTGGTTCGTCTTTTTCTTGACTCTCGTCCTGTCTTAACTTTAACTCTCTTATGTAGCCCCCCTGCGCATCAGTGGCAATCCCGCCTTGCTTGTGATGAAATGATTAAAATAGAAAAACATCTGAAAAATATTTATAAATCGGTGTGTAGCTGCGTGTATATACTTATGTATACTTATTTAGATCTATCTATCTATCTATCTATCTATCTATCTATCTATCTATCTATCTATCTATCTAAGTCTCTTCATTATCTATCTATCTATCTATCTATCTATGTGTGTGTGTAAATAAAATTTATATTTCGATTCAACACTTCTTGTGTCTTGTCAAGTGATGGTGCTGATTGCCAATCAATGCCATCATTTGACAAGACACAAAATTGTTGAAACGAAATATCTACTTTCTCCTGATGTTACAACAAACGTTTGTAATAAATTTTGAAGAAATATTATTTGCTCTACTCTGTACTGAGCACTCTTTTAAGAATAGTGTTGTTTTTTGGTGGGGGAGGGAATATCGGCATTTTATTTCATCCATATCAACCATATATATATATATATATATATATATATATATATATATATATATTGTGTAACTGGACAGCAATCCCTCTTTTATGAATGTTTCTTTAAAGACGACTGACAAGTTACTGCGAATTAAATTTTAATTAATTTTACTTGTACAAGTGTTTTCTTTTCAGGATACAAATTGTGTAAAAACTCTCCAAAGAATATGCATATCCTCGTGCTTTCCGCTATTCTTTTAGCCATTATCAAGGACGATTTGTATTTTTTTAATTTTTACTGAATGTGTGTGTGTGTGTGTGTTTTTTTTTTCTATGTGTCTGAAGTTATAGAAATGTTTTACTTTCCAAACACGGTCAGCATGTTGTAACAATGTTCATAGTTGATTTTATTGAGTGTTGGCTTTTTCTTTTTTATGATTAGTGCTTCCTTTTTTTTTAATATTTTTAGACAGTTTTCACAATACATTGTGTCCAGAAAAGAAAACACTTGTACGAATGCGAGAAAATTAAATAAAAATCTTAATCTCAGTGTATTGTCAGTCGTCTTTAAAGAAACTTGTGTGTGTACATATATATATATATATATATAGAGAGAGAGAGAGAGAGAGCGGGAGAGAAAATGTGTGTGTGTGTGTTTCTTTTGTTAGAAATCATTTCTTATGTTTCACTATTTTCGAATTCTTTCTCTTCGTTCTTCACCATCATTCTTGTGTTCATTTCATCTCTCTCTCTCTCTCTCTCTCTCTCTCACGCTCATCATTCCTCCTCCTCTTCTAATTTCTACGGCACGTTTCGTGAGTTCAATTACGTCTTAAGGATGGGTTTCTGTTTTAACCTCTGACCTTTGTCGAACCAACGACCATCCCCAGAAAAAAAAAAAAAGATTGCCACCCCCATCGGTAACAGCCACGATTACTAACGACATTTCCCTCATGAAAGGAGTCAACGATTCTCAGCAAATCCCACTCAGCAAGTTATTGGAAGAAAAGTAAAATAAGACAAAAATTCACCCTTTCTTTGTTTTTTCTTCTTCTTCTTCTTCTTTGTTTTTTCTTCTTCTTCTTCTTCTTTGTTTTTTCTTCTTCTTCTTCTTCTTCTTCTTCTTCTTCTTTTTTTTTTTTTTTTTTTTTTTTTTTTTTTTTTTTTTTTTTTTTTTTTTCTTTTTTTTTTTTTTTTTTTTTTTTTTTTTTTTTTTTTTTTTTTTTTTTTTCTTTAATAAAAAGCAAACGAAAGTATTTAAAGGTGGGCTCCACTGTACAATGTGTGCGAAATAAGTCAGTCAATACTGTAATGTTTGGTAATTGCTCGGGGGGGGGGTGGGGGGGAGGATATTAACCTTTTCCGACCGGACCACCGTCGCGATGAACACAGTTTTCTCTTTTAACTTGTTTCGGAACCAAATCGAGTATTAACTTGTCTATTGTTTATTGAGAATCTGAAAATTTTCTCTTGTTTCCTTTACGAGGCTGCTCCTCTAAAGTATTGGAACTGATTGATTTATTTATTCGTACGTCAGTTAGAACACTTTACCCAAAATATTTCAAACACTTGACTATCTTCATTGTTTTTAAGACTGTCTCAACCGAGAAACTTTCCCTGAATTCCTATATTGTCAACGTGATGAGATCAAGTGTTTTCTTTATCTGGGTCGATTTTTCAGACGTCTGCTTTCCTCCATTTTGTTTTAAAGAGGAAATTTTGGCGAATACATTCTCTGGATTTCTTATATTCTATCCATTTCTAAGATGGAAAATGTTTTATATTCTATGCATTCTCGGTCAGTTACGATCACTGTTTCCTAAAAAGTAACTCGGTTAATGTGTGCTCACTCTGATTTTTGGCAATGTTCTTATCCAATGTGCGTTGTGGCGCAGTGGATATCGGCTCGGAACGAGAAATCGGGGAACCGAGTTCGAATTCCAGTTGAATTCCTTGCATACATTTGCGCGCAAATACCCTTGGGAAAGGTATTAAACCGTCTCTTCCCTCCAGTTATTGACTAAATAACAGGACAGTTTGGGTTCTATAGCCTTGGTCGGCAACCAGTCTACCGCAGAAAGCAATGGCAACCTACTGCGGGATAATCTTCTGCCCAGTCAGTCATGTCTCTTTCATGGCACTTAACTGACTGACTGAATATAATAGTTGGAATAATGATTAAAGCTTATATTGGTCATAAAGTGGGGGATCAGTTTATTACTTCATAACCATAGGAAACCGATCCCCCACTAATTACTACATAATAATATAATACATTTCTTTTCTCTTTACCTATGAGTCAAATAACAGCACAGATTGGGTTCTATAGCCTTGGTCGGCAACCAGTCTACCGCAGAAAGCAATGGCAACCTACTGCGGGATAATCTTCTGCCCAGTCAGTCATGTCTCTTTCGAGACATGATCGCCCAAGCGTGTATCACGTATGGCACTTAACTGATTGAACTGTATTGTCTACCTTAACTAGCATATATTTCTATGTATTGGTCGGGACGTAACAGGCAAAAAGACAAGCATATGTGATCAGAATTTAAATACTATGACTAGTTTCTTTGAATATGATGGTCATAGAATGAAGATCTTGGTAATGTCGATGAAAAAGAGAAATATTAAAAAATTAAATAAATTAAAATTGTTTCATCTAAGAACTTTTGCTCAGATTAAAACAATTTTTACGAAGTGTAAAAGACAGAAAAATGAGATATAAAAATTCCTATTAATTGACAATGCTTCATCTAAGTAATTTAAAAAACTTAAAAAGAAAAGTATTAAGTGTAAAAGCCAGAGAAATAAAATGAAAGGAATACTCGTCAAAAATTGTAAATGCGTCATCTATGAAATTTACTTATTCTAAAACTTTTACTACTTGGTTTAAAAACAAGAAAAATAAAGTGAAATTAATATTAGTGAGCAATAATAATTTAGTCTAATAATAAAATTAACGATAAATCCATTGACGTGATTTTTATCTGTCAATATTTTATAAAGAAAGTTTGTTTTTACTGATTAGAAACTGTTCAAACGTATCGAGAAAATCACATTTATTACTCCAGTTTCTTTTCAAAATTTCATGTAAAAACCTGAGTAGATATTTCGTAAGTAACCTATAGACATAATAATGTCTTCTCCTTTTTCGAATTAGTACAATATCGAAGTATTTTTTTTTCTTGTACAACGAAATATTGTAAAATATATTTACCTTGTTCTTTCAGTCTCTCTTTTATACAATCAAACTTCTGTAAACATTTTTTGTTATTTCATTTCTGCGTAGTTAGCCAAATTGTAAATAAATATGAAAAAGTGTTTCAAATTACAGTTTTTGTTTATTTGCATATCTTGGAGTAGATAGACTAAACTATCGCCCGGTTCACACTCCATCCACATCTATTGAACAGGTTAAGAGGATCATGTTTCCTGGTTAGGATGTGGTTTCCGGCTTTCTCTTTTCCAATCTTTTTACTCTTACGTAGCATCAGTGGCGTTATCGCCTTGCTTGGGGTGATATGATTAAAAAAAAAAAAAATCAGATTATCAGAATTGTTTTACTATTAATCCGGAATTAGTCATCCATAAGGCAAGAACATAAAATTAAAGTTTAACTTTCGGGAATAGTTTTGTAATGTTCTCCAATACTTGTTTGTTATTATTCACTTTTTTTATAAGCGTTTCACCCCGAGCAAGGCATTTCACTGCCACTACTGCGCAGAGGGCCACATAGAGTGGAGAAAGGATGGTTAAATATAGGAAATGTCAGAGGGTGGGTGATAGGCGGGTAAGGATACCGAGAATGACGGTTGGGTAGATGAGAGTGTTGGGAGAATAATTGGAAGTTAGTGTGATAGGAGGTGTCTATTGACCCTACATTTAAACACCTGGAGATTGTAACTGTCGGGAAAGCAGACTTGTGGAAGGGAGTTCCACAGGCGGGAAGCGCGAGAAAAGAAGCTGTTGGAGTAGAATTTACGGTTACATCTTATCTCTTTAACTGTAAAAGGGTGGGACCTAGTTGCTAATCTAGTATCTCGTGTAAATTCGTGCTTAGGCGGCACCAATGATCTAAGTTCATCAGAGCAGAAGCCATGAAAGTACTTTTAAAAGAGGCACAGGGAAGCCACATCACGCCGGTGAGAGAGTGGTTGCAGTCGGTCTGCCAAGTTAGTATCAACCACGTTACAGATTCTCCTTTGTATTTTGTCAAGAAGCCCAAGGAGAGTAGCAGGGGCACCCGACCAGATGTGGCAGCAGTATTCAATACATGGGCGGATGGTAGATTTGTATATGTGCAGGATAGATTCAGGCGGGAAAACTTCCGGGCCCTGCACAGAGAGCCGACTTTCATAGCGGCAGATTTGGCAATGGATTCGATATAGTCATTCCATTTGAGGTCCGCCGAAAGTATATGGCCAAGGAGGCGCAGTGTTTTACTCTCTGGGAGGCAAGCCTGTTCCATGCTAATGGGAGGTAGATGCGATTGTCTATGGTGGTTAGTTGATAACAGCTTTGTTGTAGAAGCATTGAAATTTACTAGCCATTTCCTACCCCAGACCACTACGGATTGGAGGTCCTTTTCAAGCTCGGCAGCGAGGTTCGCTTTGTCGCCCACATCGGGATTTTGGTCGAGGCGAGAGTAGATTGTGGTGTCATCGGCGTACATGCCTACTTGGGATCTAACAGCGTCGGGGAGATCATTAATGTACATCAGAAAGAGCGTGGAACCTAGGATAGAACCTTGAGGGACGCCCGCGTTAAGAGAAGAATCGTATATTTTATTCCTAATTTATTTTGTATGAACGTTTTAGTATTTGTCTATACTTCTGACATGTGATAGTATTTACTTTATTTACACTGTTCGGACTGTTGTCCTGATCGTTATAGGCATGTTTACGACGTTTAGGCCGCTGTACGCTCCTGTCTTTTTCAGGTGTGATGAACAATTAACTTAGAGAGTTGAGTTAAAGGGAGATTACTACATGGCATCCAGAAGTGGCATCGCACATGGAATAAGAATGATATACCCCAGTGATCAAAATAAAGGGTCAGGTTCAAAATTCTTAGCACTTGAAGAAGGTCGGAGATTACAACGGTCGAAACGTCGTCAATAATATAAAAGTTTTATTTTCTTTCTTTGCATTCTTTCCCGAATTCTCCATCAACGTAAAATCTTTCCATCATCTAAACTTATTTATAAAATGGAACTTTGT
>JBBBDQ010000377.1:30000-35000 GCA_037127315.1 Ascarosepion bandense | reverse complement strand
TTACTTAGGGAAAGCCATTGTAAAGCTCGGCTTGCTTTTTAGGCCCTCTCATTTCGGCTCGGATCGAGAAATCGGGGAGCCGAGTTCGAATTCCAGCTGAATTCATTGCATTCACTTACGAGCAAATACCCTTGGGAAAGGTATTAATCCGTCTATTCCTTCCAGTTATGGGTTAAATAACATGGCAGATTGGGTTCTGTAGCCTTGGTCGGCAATTAGTCTACCGCAGAAAGCAATGGCAACCTACTGCGGGATAATCTTCTGCCCAGTCAGTCATGTCTCTTTCGAGACATGATCGCCCAAGAGTGTATCACGTATGGCACTTAACTGACTGACATGCAAGAAGAAATTTCACGATGGAGAAAGTCTCGATTTTTCTGATTATGGCAAACACATCTCGTTAAGAACTTTTGAGGCCCATGTCTGCTAACCTGATTGTCGTAACTGAAACATAAACAAAGTAATTTATTTGGGATTAACTGAGTTTTATATATATATATATATATATAATCTATCATTATTTCTTCTTGTGAAACGTTACATTTAGTGGAGACTCATTTTAAGTCGGCATCTCTGCTTTATTTTCTAAACAATGGAATTGTCGTCTAATTGTCGTTTTCGAAAAACCGAAGAAAACTTTCGGCTATACTATTAGTCATCATGAATGTTTTTTTTTAAGTAAATGTCTAGATTTTTATATATACGAATTTATAGAGATAAGAATTTTTTTTTTCTAAGTTACGGTCAGCACGTGGTGGCCGTGCTCAGAAAAATATATTTGTATGAATCCATGAAGAATTGAATAAAATTCATAATCGCAGCACCTTTTCAAACGTCTTTGATAAAACATATATATATATATATATATATATATATATATATATATATATATATATAAATTAGATTTTTTTTTACATTTAGAGAATAACTATTTCTACAGGCACACAGAAGCCTGCTTCATTAGCCACGGTATTTGCTCTGTAAATTAAATTTAAATTGAACTCACAGTTAAATCAGTCTTAATATTTAATCTAAAATTACTGGGATCCATTGGGATTATTTGCCAAATCTTTTCCTGGACTTATTTCTGTTATATATTATAGAAATATAGTTTTAAGTTATGTCATATTTATGGACAGGATGTGCGTTGTGGTGCATTGGACATCTGTTCGGAACGAGAAATCGGGGAGCCGAGTTCGAATTCCAGCCAGATTCATTGCATTCGCTTGCGCATAAATACCCTTGGGAAAGGTATTAATCCGTCTCTTCCTTCCAGTTATGGGTTAACTAACAGAACAGATTGGGTTCTATAACCTTGGTCGTCAACCAGTCTACCGCAGAAAGCAATGGTAACCTACTGCGGGATAATCTTCTGCCCAGTCAGTCATGTCTCTTTCGAGACATGATCGCCCAAGCGTGTATCACGTATGGCACTTAACTGACTGACATATTTATGGATTAAAGTACTCAATATTAGGAACAGAGTAAACATAAAATGGACATTGAGGAAAACACCCAGAGGTGACAGTGTGTTTTCATGCTTAAAGTCAATCTTCAGGTTTGAAAGTTTAATTTAAGCATAAAACTGAGTGTCACCTTGGGTGTTGACACACACACACACACACACACACACACACACACATATATATATATATATATATATAGAGAGAGAGAGAGGTGGAGATTTTCGTTACACCCGATGTGCTTTAGACTCGGAGTGCGTCGACGTGTGTGTGTGTTTGTGCGTGCGTGATTATATGAAGCAGCCCACAGTTTTTTTACTTGTTTGTTTTATTTTTAATAAAAAACATTGCCCCAGGAAAACTTTCTGTTGAGAACAACATAAATAATCTCAAAATTTGCTTGATATCTGTTCTTTTGTAAATTTTGTGTTCTTTTATTCTCATCTTGAAAATAATTGTTTACTGTTATATATTCGTCAATGAATTTAGTAATTTAAATAAATACGTCTCCATGTGCGCATGCGTGTGTGCGCGCATTTATACTTATTCGGGGCAAGAACTATACTGTATTCTATTGTCCTTGGTATTATTAGAAAATTGCATTAATCACAGATCACTGCAACTGTGAACCCTCTACTTTTAACCTCTTCTCGCCTCTGACTTTTCCTCTCCTCATGTAATAAACCCGACCCTCACAAAGGTTACCCCACCACCATACCTTCTTCTCTCTTAATCTCCTCATCAGTGTTTTATTTTTTATTTTATTCTTTCTTGAATTATTTTATTATTATTTCTCCATCCTCCACCCATTCCTTTGATTATCTCAACCCTGACCCGCGTGCGCATGTCTGTAACACACTAACACGCGCGCATTCACGGACGCACTCGTCTTTTTCGCGCGCTCATTACGATTTACATGTATACAGACAAACACGAACGCCCTCTCGTGTTTGCTACAGCCAAGGGGGATAAACACAAGTTTTATCCTTCGCTGCTCTTCTTTAGCCACCCTCAACCCTCTGCTGTTCTCTGTAAGATGCTAATGGAAGTGGAGAAGTCTGTGTTAGGGGTGGTGACCCTTAAATAATTTCTATTCTGCCCTTTTTCGTTGTCGTCTGCAACTTCATCGAATCGTTTTCCCCACTTTTTCGCCATCTTTGCATATATTCCTTGGCTTTTTTTCTATATGAAAAAATACAAATATCTAGTTTTTTGCCCGTAAATTGACTGAATAAAAAAAGAACGATATTTAAATATAGATAATAGTTCATTGTATAAGTAATGTATAAACATAAGTTCGGAAATTTTTATTTTTTATTTATTTTTTAATTAAAATCTGTTGATTAATATTGGTTCTATCAATATTGTTCCACTCCAGAAAATATCTGACTCTTGCCATATTTTATTTCTACAAGTGATCAAACCAAAAATGGAATATTGCTCTTTAGGATGATATTTTCAGCCTTTTATAAATTTCAGAAACTTTTTATTTTCAGCCTTTTTATTTTCAGCCTTTATAAAGTTCAAAACCTTTTACACGCCTTTGGAGTTAATTATTTTTACATACTGCAGTGTTTATCCAACACCTGCAACATCACAATCCAATGTCTGCACCAGCGTTTCTCAAACGCTGCGTCCAGGCGCAAAAATGCGTCTTGCCGGATACCCAGCTGGGCCCCAAGTTTACAGAACAGTACTTCATGTTTAAATATTATATTTAAAACAATCTTTATTTTTTAAAAGCTAAAGACACCAAGCACATGGGTTCCATGTCTATGTCAAATCTTTGCTATATATTTTAAATCAGATGTTAAGAACGAGTGGATAATTCTTTCCTGTTGACATTCCTCAAAGGTTTTAAATCAGTCATTATCGGCCTCTCTAAAATCAAAAACAAAAAAATGCAGATTCTTCCTAAATCCCCTTAAATGAAAAATGTACGACCTAAATATACAATGTGATATACAAGTGGATGTGCGTTGTGGTGCACTGGATATCGGCTCGGAACGAGAAATCGGGGAGCCGAGTTCGAATACTAGTTGAATTCGTTGCAGTACACTTACGCTCAAATACCTTTGCGGAAGGTATTAATCTGTCTCTTTACTCCAGTTAAATAACAGGAGAGATTGGGTTCTATAGCCTTGGTTGGCAACCAGTCTATTGCAGAAAGTAATGGCAATCTACTGCGGGATAATCTTTTGCCCAGTCAGTCATGTCTCTTTCGAGACATGATCGCCCAAGCGTGTATAACATATGGCACTTAACCGACTGAAATATAGTTGGAAATGTAATCAAAACTTCTGGGCATAAAGTGGAGGATCGGTTTTCTATTTTTATTAAGTAATAAACTGATCCCCCTCTAATTATACTTAATATAATAATGTAATATAATCTATCTCTTCTTCCTCCAGCTATGAGGTATATGGCAGGAGAAATTGGGTTTTATAGCCTTGGCTGGCAACCAGTCTACCGCAGAAAGTAATGGCAACCTACTACGGGATAATCTTCTGCCGAATCAGTCGTGTCTCTTTCGAGACATGATCGCCCAAGTTTGTATAACGTTTGGCACTTAACTGACTGAAATATACAATGTAATGTCTTAAAAATAAATGATTATTTTAGGAGATTTCTTTATTATTTTTTACTGTTTTGTAAATTCAGGAATAATTTTCCTTAATAAAATTTAAAGTGCGCGTATGAGTTTTAGAGTTTTCTAGATGTGTACCCTGAAGTAAAAGTAACAGGAGAAATTAAAATTAAAATTAAAATTAAAATTAAAAATGGTTAAGAAACACTGCTCCACACTATCGCTCATTTCAAAGTAAATCTTCAAATGCGCTCCACACATTGGTACAACCAACTGAAACCTTTACGGCCAAAGGTAGAATCATCTTCATCTACGCGTATTCCTTCGATAAGAATGTTATCCTACCCGGGAAACTTCATCCCAAGGAGTGAAAATTTAAAGAATAGAATTCTGCATAGATGCTTCACAAGACACTATTTCCATCTCTTCAAGTCTAAGGTCATTCCTTATCTATCCGCCATATCATTGTATTCTTCACTTGCTACTTCCTCCTATTCAGTCATTTCACACGCCTGATCCAATAATCTTCTACCTTGAATGGATCTTGGGCCTTGTATAAAAAATCATGATCTATAACTTCATTCAAAAGTTTAATAATATCGTTTTTGTGATACAACCCATCTCCCAACTCTCTTATAACCATCTATCGTTTTTCAGCGCGAAAGCTAAATTAGTAAAATAAATCGCCATGAATTGCTGGTACATTACAGTCATGTAAACATATTTTGCTGGGAAGAAGTTTATAAGAAACTAGCAGTATAGCCCGGCGTTGCTTGGGTGTAATGAAAGCTTTAAAACTAATCCCTGGTCCTGGAGCTCAGACTCTTTGGACGTTGGCACGAAAGACTAAAAAGCAAAAGTTGTTTCCAGTTAAAGCGAAACCGTAGACTGAAAAAAAAAATGAATGGATGTAAGTCAAATTTTGATTTCCTGGTATCGATATCAAATAA
>JBBBDQ010000377.1:17500-25000 GCA_037127315.1 Ascarosepion bandense | reverse complement strand
CTTTCTCTTTTCCATTCTTTTTGCCCTTACGTAGCCCCCTGCGCATCAGTGGCGTTATCGCATTGCTTGGGGTGATATGATTAAATATATATATATATATATATATATGTAAAAGTTCGTGGGGTGGGCCGTTGATGACACGGAAGAAAAGAAGGTGTTTTGGAGGCATACGAACAGACGGATATTCTTATGTCCAAGGGTCAAACGGAGGGGTGCGATATTAAAGGGGACAGAAGACAAAGACGAGATGGAACAAACTGTGACAGGAGAAGATAGAAAAATTAAATTTATCAATTTGTATTTTCTGCCGCTATTGCTTCTTGTTTGTTTCTGTTCACTTCCCTCCCTACCGTCCTTCTTGTCATCAAACTCATTTCTTTTTTCACTTTTTAATATTATATGTGAGATTGGTGCAATCATTTTCTGGTCATACGTCAATGAAATACCGGGATAAATTAGTGTCGGGGCAAAAGACCGATCGTTGACAACAGCATTGGCTGGGAGTGATGCGCAGATGGGCGTGGCGAGACTTGGCTTCTATTGTGTACACAGCAGAAGAGCATGTGGTGTAGAGGGGAGAAAATAGACTGAGATATTAAAAAACACGGAATCTTAGAAAGAGATTATGAGTTATCAACAAAAAACAACAATAGAGTCCCAAAGAAAACCTTCCAGTGTGACAATAAAACATTTTAGGACATTAGATACATTTTGACAGCTTGGGTCCAAGAGACCGGATGAAGAACGGGTAAGGTAGAGAGGGCCATAATTATAAGACAAAAGAAGGACGGGGCGAAAAAGATACAGACTTTTAGTGTAGGTTTTATCATAAGAGAATCACAAGAAAACAGCAACTTTTGGTCGAAATCTAAAAAAAAAAAAAGGTAAAAAAAAAAAAAGGTAGGGTGCTTGACGTAATTCTGCCATATATGTATATGTCAAACATCAGTTTCAGAACTTCGATATAAAATAATAATAATTACTGCTTATTTTTCGCATCACTACATTAAGACCGGTGGCTTAGCTGGAGAGGGCGGTACCTTTATGGGGACAGCATTTTGTGTCTGCTGTAGGCTATAAACCTTTATAGGTTGTGCTGAAATGAAAGTGGTTTTCATGTCGGTAGGACTGTTTTGATTTTGAGTAACTTAAACTGTCATATATTTACCTAATGTCTATAGAACCACAATTGATATATGAAATCGTTTTTGACGATGCCATTGAAGAATTTGACAACAAAAAGTAAGAAAAGTCACTTTGTATAAAGTTGTAATTTTTATTTAAAAAATAAAGATGGTTCTTACTTTTACACTTTTTTAAAACTATTGTCGTCTTTGCTTTTTAACTGTGATTGATAAAGTTTTTAGTAAATTTGGTGTGCATTTAAGCATGCTATAGTTGAGTATCTCAAAGTAATATTATAATTATACACAAACTAGTTTTTAGACTTTAATAGTCACTGTATTATATGTATTTTTTGTGGGAGCCGGTAAACTATAAGGCTTCTTTAGGCGGCACACACTCTAGCTATACCACTGATTAATACGGTAAAGTTTTCAACTAAACCCTGCGCTTACTAAAAAATCTTGAAAGTATTCAGGTTCCTGACTAAAAAAAAAAAAAAAACACGCTAGAATAGAAGTGATTTTCTAAGCGCAGTTTAGATGTGGCAGAAGGCCGAAAGTATGGGACACCCAGTAAGGATTGTACTCACTACTCAATTGTAATGGCTGTAGCAAGACAAGCTTGCTAACCATTATACCACCTCGAAGTGCCCACAAGGCTGGGATAGAGAGCTGTTTAACGTGGGTTAGAAGTAGCACAATATTAATATTTTTTTTAATATTTTCAATTATTATCAAATCAGTTGTAATTAATTTAGCGAAACAAGCTTATTAAACACTTCAAAGTGCACAACAATTGCTAGAATACAATAAGCTGAAGGTATTCGTTTTTCCAAAATGAGACCATGTTATTTTTCTTTTTTTAATCAATTCATCACAAGCAAGGTGATAATGCCACTAAGATGCACGGGCTTACTGGGAGTGAAAGAGAATGATGATTTTAAAAGGAACCGAAAATACAATCCTAAATAAGAAACAAGGGATAAACCTCTACCATTATGTGCGTTGTGGTGCAGTGGATATCGTCTCGAAACGAAAAATCGGAGAGCCGAGTTCGAATTCCAGTTGAATTCATTGCATTCACTTACGCGCAATTACATTTGGAAAGGTATTAATCCGTCTCTTCTCTCCAGTTATGGGTTAAATAACAGGGTAGACTGGGTTCTATAGTCTTAGCTGGCAACCAGTTTGCCGCAGAAAGCAATGGCAACCTACTGCGGAATAATCTTTTGCCCAGCTTGGGCGATCATTTCTCTTTCGAGACATGATCGCCCAAGCGTGTTTCACGTATGGCACTTAACTGAGTGAATATAATACTTGGAAACAATTAAATCTTTTACTGAACATAATGTGGGGGATCGGTATTCTATAAGTAATAAACTGATCCCCCACTAATTATACTTAAGGAAATAACGCAATATGATTTATCTCTTCTTCCTCTAGCTATGAGTCAAATAATAGGACAGATTGGGTTCTATAGCCTTGGCTGGCAAGCAGCCTACCGCAGAAAGCAATGGCAACCTACTGCGGGATAATCTTCTTCCCAGTCAGTCATGTCACAGTTGCTAATCTTGTGGCTCGAATAAATTATATATATATATATATATATATATATATATATATATATAGTTAACATGTGTGGCTAAGGTCAGTACGCCCAAAATGTTTGTCATGATGACTTGTGATTTTGCGCAGCTACTAACAACTTCTTCTCAATTTCACTTTAAACGCTTGGATAAACTCGTTAATTCGTTTTCATGCCTTTTTAAACGTTTCTGTTCGACAAGAAGTCATCTTCCTGAAAAATCGACCATGGTGGAATTCGAACCATAGTTGGAAAGTGAACCAATCAGCCACGCACTCGTATATTCTTGATATAAATAATGCATCTACAAAGGAAATATTAATATACATCGAATGAAACTAACACTATTATTGATCGACAATGCTTGACTATTCTGAAAACTTTTTCAATTTTAGGTCGTTTTCAGTTTCAAACATAGAAATAACCGACTCCCCCGCAAAATAAGCGAATCTATGTACGCCCAAGATTGTCTTTGTTTAAACTCTCCTTGATCTTTTGAACAGGAGTAAAGGTTTATCACTTGTTTCCCCTTTAAAATTCGATTTCCGGTCCCTTCTAAAATTTTCTCATTCTCCCCCGCTATTGTGTCTTTGTGGTATGATTGCCTTGCCTGGGGTGAATTGATAACAAAAAAGTATTTGGGTAGACAGATCGTGCTCTGTCAGCTTTCCAAATGGGAAATGTTTTAATTAGTACTTGAAATCTTGACGTTTACTTGGGCTCGAACTTGGAATCAATTGGAATAGAGAATTTCACAAATGTCAACAGCAGCTTTGTTTAATTTATTGGAGAAAAAAAAAGTTTGGAGGTAGGAAAGTTGGATGGTTGTCACGTGATTTACATAGGTGAAAATAGTTAAACAATGCTTTTAGCATTACCCCATTTCCAACGACCGTTCATTTTATTTTTATTTCTTGTTTATGGGACTCGATATCCTATACTTTCATGAACCATTTAATTATATTGTATCGTTCTAACTAAAAAGATTTTGATGACAAATTATATCCATTTTTTAAAATTCTTTCTCCAGCAACAACAAATTGAAGCAGTGACGTCCACCATCTTTTATTGAAAAAATAATAATAATAAACCTTTTTTTGTCGCGAGTTCACGTCTAACGGACATTTTTTTTTTCAAATACACATACGCATTCAAACACGCAAACGTACTCTAAGAAACACTTGTCTTCCAAAAATGATAAACGCGGTGACATATGAATAGACTGTAAAAATTAACATTACTCACTACCCGAGTAACGGGTGGTTGGGGTGTGAAGCACTGGATGAGAGAAGCATAATATGAAACACAATGAAGAAAATTAATGCGATTTTTATTAATAAGTTCCGCACAAAAGCATTTCTCGACGACAACAACAATGAAGTCTGATGAAAAGCTGGCTGGTCTGAGAGAAACTAAAGCAAGAAACTGTGTGTATTTCTCTTGAGCAGATTATTATTATTATTATTATTATTATTATTATTACTACTACTACTACTCATTTATTTTCCTTCTTAAATTGATAAATAATTTGTCAGTTCATTTTAATTGCTGTGTTTCCTTTACTCAGTCAGTGAGTTTTCCCTCTTGGGTCACTGAAATTCAAACACATTTCTCGGCTCCAAATCAGTAAGTTAAGTGCTATACGTGATACACGCTAAGGCGATCATGTCTCGAAAGTGACATGACTGACTGGGCAAAATATCTTCCCGCAGTAGGTTGCCATTACTTTTTGCGGTAGACTGGTTGCCAATCAAGGCTATAGAATACAATCTGTCCCATAGCTGCAAGGAAGAGATTGATGAATACCTCTCCCAAATGTATTTGCGCGTAAATGAATGCAACTTGAATTCGAACTCAGCTCTCCGATTTCTCGTACTGAGCCGATATCCACTGCACCACCAACAACAAAACCAGTTAAAATCGCTATACGAATGTGAGCATATTTACTATTAGTAACGGCATTAGTTACTAAGAGTAAATATACTCACATATCTATTGTCTATGCTCATCTTATGAGTGGCATTAGAGGCACCCAGTGAGGATCGAACTCACTACTCAATGGAAATGATGATATTGATCCTAATTTTCTAACCATTACACCACATCAACGTGTCTTAATCGTATACATATATAGGTTATCATTTTATTTCATGACTAGGTTATTTTAAGAGATATGTGAGATTTGGAAGGATGTGCATTGTGGTGGTGCAGTGGATATCGGCTCGGAACGAGAAATCGAGGAGCCGAGTTCGATTTCCAGTTGAATTCATCGCGTTCACTTACGCGCAAATACCCTTGGGAAAGGTATTAATCTGTCTCTTCCTTCCAGTTATGGGTTAAATAACAGGACAGATTGGGTTCTATAGCATTGGCTGGCAACCAGTCTACCGCAGAAAGTAATGGCAAACTACTGCGGGATAATCTTCTGCCCAGTCAGTCATGTCTCTTTCGAGTCATGATCGCCCAAGCATGTATCACGTATGGCACTTAACTGACTGACTGAGATTTAGAAAAAAAAATACCCACGCTGTCAGGATTCGAACCTAAGTTCCCTAGGAGAAACAGTCATTAGATCGAACCTTCTTTATCTTCTCATTTTCGAAGACCAAGCGAAGACCAAATGGTTCGTTTAAATACAGATTTTCTTTTACTATGCTCCAAATATAAACCGTAAAGAAATCCATTTTTAGATTGGATGTTCTATTTCTTAATCTTACATATTTTACAGATCCGTTTCACTGTATCACAGCTCATCAGTACGGTTAGACATCCGATTGCTTTTAACCCAGGATTAAAACCCGACCGAATTGGCGTCAGTCGGCGATTCTACCCCTGAGCTATGGGTGCTCGGTAGAAGGAGGAAGACTTTTAGCATATGACACCCCGATGTGGTGCAATGGTTAGCAATCTTGTCTCGCTAGAACCAGTTACAACTGAGTAGTGAGTTCGATCCTCACTGGCTGTCCCTTACTTTCGGCCGTGTGTCACGTCTAAGCTAGGCTTAGAAAATCACTTTCCTCCAGGTTTGGGGGTTCAGCTCAGGGCTAGCAACCCTGTTCCATGAAAAAAACAGTTTGTTACGGAAACAGCAAAAACGCTGCCCTACACACCATTAGGTGTAACGGAAACGTTTATATTTATTATGATTATATATAATAATAATAATAATAATAATAATAATAAATATAAATATATATATTTAACTTAGTATATATATATATATATATATATATATATATGCCTCGGAACGAGAAATCGGTAAGCCGAGTTCGAATTCCAGCTGAATTCATTGCATTCACTTACGCCCAAATACCCTTGGGAAAGTTATTAATCCGTCTCTTCCTTCCAGTTATGGGTTAAATAACAGAACAGATTTGGTCGGCAACCAGTCTACCGTAGAAAGCAATGGCAGCCTACTGGGAGATAATCTTCTGCCCAGTCAGTCATGTCTCTTTCGAGACATGATCGCCCAAGCGTGTATCACGTATGGCGCTTAACTGACTGATATATATATATATATATATATATATATATATATATATATATGATAAAGCATATTTGTAATTTACTATTCCGTTCTGGTGCTTGAAGCAAGGGAATGGAAGAATGTATTTTAATTTTGCATCGGCCATTTTAAAAGCTTTCATCATCTGTTTTTCTTTCCATCTTTTTTTTTTGTTTTTTGTTTTTCATAGTTTCTTCTTCTTTTCTACCCACTTTTTTCTTTCCCATCTCAGTCAGCACTTTGAAACCCTGACTTCAAACATTTCGGGGTGCCATAATTATCGATCGTCAATAAACAAAACTATTTTATTTCATAAATCTGTCACCTGGTAGCTATGAAGTTACTTAAAAGAAAGATCGGTGTGTTTACGCCGTGGAGCGTTCCGGCCGACGGCTGGAAGAGATGGCTGGGGGCCGGATGCATGATGCTGTTGTTTTTATGGTTGGGTGTGTGTGTGTGTAGGCTGTTTGATGGTGGGGGTTCGGGGTGTGGTTAGTAGCAATCTCGAGAGAGGGGGATAGCATGAAAGAAGAAGCAAGTTGGGGAGAGTCTTGAAGAAATAGCAGAGGGGAAAGGGGCCGGGCAAGTGTGAAATTGTGCGTAAGAGAAAAAAAAAGGAGGCAGTGGCTTGGTGGACGGTGGGGTTAATAATTTTTTATTTGAGGACTGTATATCTAAGTAAACACATGCAGTTGTCAAATTTCATTTTTAAAATTTACATTTATTTATTTTTTGCAATTACTTTAATTATTTAAGTAATGAAAAAAAATTATGTTAAAAAAACAAAATGACAACGTTCATTGATGTCGTTTCGACATACGGTTGAAACATCGCTTCTCGTACGATTGTCAAATGATGAGCCTGGTCAGTATCTGGATGGGTGACCGCATGGAATACCAACTTTTACAAGCTTGGATATACAGTTGGTATAAAAGGCTCA
This sequence comes from Ascarosepion bandense, assembly GCA_037127315.1. Lineage (NCBI taxonomy): Eukaryota > Metazoa > Mollusca > Cephalopoda > Sepiida > Sepiidae > Ascarosepion > Ascarosepion bandense. Next base: position 17,846 of record JBBBDQ010000377.1, on the reverse strand, counting down.
CGGCTACATCACGTTAAAACACCAGTTCCATGTACGATAATCAAAGTTAAGCAACGATGAGCCTGGTCAGTATCTGGATGGGTGACCACATGGAATACCAACTTTTACAAGCTTGGATATACGGGTGGTATAAAAGGCTCACGGCTACATCACGTTAAAACACCAGTTCCATGTACGATATTCAAAGTTAAGCAACGATGAGCCTGGTCAGTATCTGGATGGGTGACCGCATGGAATACCAACTTTTACAAGCTTGGATATACGGGTGGTATAAAAGGCTCACGGCTACATCACGTTAAAACACCAGTTCCATGTACGATATTCAAAGTTAAGCAACGATGAGCCT
>JBBBDQ010000377.1:0-10000 GCA_037127315.1 Ascarosepion bandense | reverse complement strand
AATTACTATTCTGAGCCTACCCTTCATTCTACCCCCAAACAAAAGTTATTGCATCCTTTTTCTATATCCACACATACACACAAGACGATTTTTATTATGTTACCGACTGGCTACTCTTTTTTTTTTTTTCACCATCTGCCCACTTATGTGATATTTTATGCTTTTCTTTTGAATATATTGTTGTTTTCTATGTATTATACGAATCTATGCTTAAAGAATATCCCCCCCCCCCCAGCTTTTTTTTTTTTTTTTTTTGAGACAGTTAAAAATCTTTTTAGCTAAAGGAAATATAAAATAGAGGGAGCTCTGTTCATTTATATTTGACGTACCTTTATAAAGAAAGGCTTGGGAAATTTCTCACGATTTGTCTCATCTTTCTTGGCGATATGCATAATTAGTGATAAACGAAAACAATGTTTTACGATGTTAATTCACAAGTGAGAAATATTTCTTTGGTTATCGACTTCCATATCATCTTAAGCGGGAGAAAATTGAGTTCTGTTTTAGTTTGAATCTAATAGAATTATTTATTTTAAATGTATTTAAAATATTTCTAAGGAATACATGTTAATATTTTTCAGATAATTTTTGCCTTTATATATTTATTCAATATTTAGGTTTAAGACACACTTCGATATATAGCGCTATTATCCATGATGGGATTGGCGGAGCACAATCTTTTCGTATTAAAAATTTTCAATTGATATTATTAATTTATTTCTAACTGTATTTCACGCACGTTTTAAAATCTGGAACCGTTTCACAGATAATGTCATCATCATCATTTCACCATTTATACACCCAATGGTGTGTAGGGCAGCAACTTTTTGTTACTGTTTCCGTAACAAACTTTTTTTTTATGGGGCAAGGTTGTTAGCCCTGCACCCAATCCCCAAAACTGGAGGGCCGGTGGATCACTCTTGGTCTCTACGTTTACAGCACCTGCTATTCCCAAACGGTCACCCATCTAAGTACTAACCAGGCTCGATGTTGCTTAAATTCGGTGATCGGAGGAGAACCGGTGTATTCAACACGATATAGCCGTAAGCCACACAGACGATGTAGCGCTCGAAAAATACTAGGCTGAATCTCACAAAATCTTGTCTCTTTGATGCTGACAATATTAAATTCTTGATAAGGACGAAAGTGCTCGAACACAAAGCAACCAATTTTAAGTAGAACGGCTAAATCGAATTTAGAGCTGCATTTACTGTTAGGAAGGTTGGGTCACTGTGTTGGAGCCAGTACGTTTTTTCTCGTCAGAATTCATGTTACATACGTCCATGCCATATCTAGTCGGGTGCTCCTGTTATTCGTCTTAACGTAAAATAAACTTTTCCGTTACATCCAATAGTGTGTGGAGCAGCGTTTTTGCTGTTTCCGCAACTTACTGTTTTTTTATGGGGCAGGGCTGTTAGCATTGCGCCCAACCCCAAAACCTGGAAGAAGGTGATTTTCTAAGCGTAGCTTGGACGTGACACACGGCCGAAAGGAGGGGGTACCCAGTGAGGCTTTAAATTTTAATGCTTCCTTTAACCACCATTGATAAACTTTCCTACATTCCATCAGTATGGATGATGCTAGAAAGCAACACACTGCGCCTCCTTCACACAAACAACCTTAATTAGAATGACCACATTGAATCTATAGATGCAATTACTGTTAGGTTGGTTGGTTGGTTATATTGTTTTTATGGCAAATCAACCTCGGCGGGTCATTTATTGCCAGCTAAATGTTTTTTTTTTAATTTCTTTCAACAATTTATTGTTGTTTTTATATAAGTTTTGTGTCTAGTAATACTTTTTTCTTTTCGAGTATCAAGATTCATTTGGATTTGTTTTTAAGTGTAGGGTCCCCAAGACCTACCCTTGTTATTTAACCAATAACTGGAGGGAAGGGACGGTTCAGTACCTTTCCCAAGGGTACCAGTGCTTAAGTGAATGCAGGGTATTCAACTGGAATTCGAACTCAGCTCACCGATTTCTCTTTCCTAGCCGATATCCACTGCACCACAACGCACATCCGTCACTAAACGGTTACAGCACCTGGAATCTCCAAGCGGTCGCCAATCCAAGTACTGACCAGGCTCAACGTTGCTTAGCTTCTGTGATTGAGAAAGAACCGGTGTATTCAACGTGATAGGCCGTAAGCCTTACTGTTAGGAAGGTTGGGTCACTGTGTTGGGCCAGGACGTTTTTCTTGTCAGAATCAACCCGGTGCATTTATAAATATACCATTCGTCTATATCTGATTGGGTGTTCCTGCTATTTATCTTGAGGTTCTCGACAAAATCCAAAGGATCTACAATGTAATCGATCCTGATTTGGCATCTTGATTTTCTGTCGCTTTCCCACCAACGTTACATAGCTTCCCTTTGTTTTTTCTACAAATATTTTCATGGTAATTTCTCCGACAAGCATTTTTTCCCAAGGGCCCTAATCACATGAATTTAAGTGTGTTACCAGAATGAATTCTAGGTTTCATCTTTTTACCGTCTAACTAGTTAAATGTAACTTTCATTTGAACAGTTTCCTTTCTCGCACTTCCCACCTGTGGAACTCCCTTCCATTTACTTGCTTCCTTGATAGTTACAATTTCCAAAAATTTAAATTCAACATCAATTGTCATTTTCTATCTTCTTGAATCCTGTTCATCATTTATCCTTTCCTTAATACTTTCTCTACCAAGGCTTTCCTCTAACTGTAACTTCCTGCACACTAGTAGTGGTCTCGCCTGGACGATGATAGCCGTCTGAAGGGGAACAACATACTTCGCCCACTTACATTTAATGTTTTTAAGTGTAATGACAACATCAAATCAATAGATGCATCTACTGCTAGGAAGGTTGGGTCACTGTACCGGGCCAGAAAGTGTTTTTTTAGTCAGAATCCATCTTGGACACTTTTAAATCTACCATTCGTCCGTGCATTGAATGCCGTTATCATATCTGATCGATTGCTCCTTCTGTTCACCTTGAAATTCTTGACAAAATCCAAAAAAAAAATACTAGCAATACATTCTTATAGAGAAAAGAAAAAATACCAGCAATACATTATTATAGAAAGAAGAAAAAAATACCAGCAATACATTCTTATAGAAAAAAATACTAGCAATACATTCTTATAGAAAGAAGAAAAAATTGCTAGTAATACAAACTCATAAGGAAAAAGATTACTGGCAATAGATTTTGTAAAAAACATTACCAATGCTCTCAAAAAAAAAAAAAAAAAATTTCTCCATTAAATGTCCCATAAGGGTTTGATATGCCGCTAAACTAACACCTACAACACATCATCATATATATATATATATATATATATATATATATATATCACAGACAAGAGGAAAAACTATACTTAGGCGACGCGTCTCGTTCTCTGAGAGAGTTTATGACGGCAATGTTCTTCATTGTCTTGATAAGGTTTCTTTAAACAATACAGACAAACTTTCTTGTCCCCCATCAGCATGGCTGATGCTAGTCTTCTGGAGAACAACATACTTCGTCCGCTTCACTTAATGTTTTTAACCAACCCGAAGTGTAACGACAACATCAAATCAATAGATGCATCTACTGCTAGGAAGGTTGGGTCACTGTACCGGGCCAGAAAGTGTTTTTTTTAGTCAGAATCCATCTTGGGCACTTTTAAATCTACCATTCGTCCGTGCATTGAATACTGTTACCATATCTGGTCGGGTGCTCCTTCTGTTCATCACGAAGTTCTTGATGAAATGCAAAGAATGCTCTGCAAAATATTCGATCCCGATAAAGAAGCTCGACTTCAGTCACTTTTTTCCGACGCGATGTCATCATGCCAACTGCTTTAACGAACTTTTTCCTTTGGTGCCCCGACCACATGAATTTGAGCGCAGCACTAGATTGGCATTTAGATCCCACAGTTTTACGGTCCAAATACTTTAATGTAACCATCACTACTACTCCAACAGTTTCTTTAATGACACTTCCCGCCAGTGAAAATCCATTCAGTTTACTTGCTTCCCTGATAGATACAATCTCCAAAAATTTAAACGCAACGTCAACCGCCATTTTCTATCTTCATAAATCCCGTTCAACTTTTATACTTTCCTCAGTACACTCTGTACCCTTTCATTCACTGTAACCCTCTGCATACTACTGGCACTCCCGCTAGCTTTGGTAAAATGATTATAAAAAAAAGACTTTAATAAGGTTGCAAACATTTGATCAAGGCATGCAACAACTTATGTGAATATTCTTCTTCTTATTATTTTGTGTGCCATGTCCTTTCAGGACGTAGGCGATCATGGCTTTCCACATCTCCCTGTCTCTGATGGTTCATAGCACGCTTTCCCCTGTTGCACCATGCAACCCTCGTTCCGTCATCCACCTGATCAGGCCCTTGAAATATGTTATCCGCTGCTTTCCCCTCTCTTTTTCCCTCTATCTGAACTGTTAGTAACAGGTTCTCCAAGCCCTCTTTCCTCATAGCATGTCCCAGGAACTTTAGTTGTCTCTTCCTGATGGTCAGTATTAATTTTCTTTTCGTCTCCATCCTTTCCAAAATCTCGTCATTGCTCACATCCATGATATCCACAGCATCCTTCTGTAGAAACACATTCCAGCTGCTTCAAGGTTTTCCTACATCTTCAAAGATATTGTCCAACATTCACTGCCATATTGAAGAATTGACATCAAATAGCAATCCAGTACTCTCCTCTTTGTTTCTAGTGAAATTGTCCTGTTTCTTAATACTTTACTCAACTTCTGGAATGCCTCTTTCGCCATGCCAATTCGCCTTCGGATCTCAGTGTCGCACTTTCCGTTTTCTGTTAGAACACTTCCTAGGCATTTAAATTTCGGTACCTGCCTGATTTTAGAGTCCGTCACCTGTAATTGGCATTTTGGGCTGCCCTTTTTGCGGATGACCATACACGTGTTGACTTTAAGCAGTTGCACGTGTTCGGTATGAGCTGACGCATTGTTCAGGAGCTGGACTAGTGGGTGGGGAGAGTCAGGGCCGGGTGTTGAGTTTTATTTTTATGTTTAAAGGATGCGACAGCCAAGGCGACTTGGAAACGCTTTCGATCAGAGACTGTTCGAGCTTACTGGATGACCTAACCTGAACGCATTTCTAACCGGACCCCCCTGTAATGCTATGTACTGTTTTTACCAAAAATCATAGGTATATGGCGCACATTTGGATATTGTGTATGAGTTCGGTATACAATTATCGGATTGGAAATAATGATCGACATACTCGGCTACATATATTTGTATCTCCGCGTCATTTTCTTGACGTGCTGTTCCCGAACTTAATAATAATAATAATAATGATAATAAAGTCTTTTTTTTTAATCATCTCACTCCAAGCAAGGCGGTAACGCCACTGATGTGCAGGGGGCTACATAACAGTGAGAAGATTAGAAAAGAGAAAACCGGAAACGACATCCTAAACAGAAAACAAGGGATGAACCTCTTCACCTGTTCAATAGGTGTGGGTGGAGTGTGAACCGGGCGATAGTTTAGTCTATCTAGTCCAATTGAAAGAAAAAAACAAAAAAAACAAAGAGAGAAGATTAGAAAAGAGAAAAACCGGAAACGATATCCTAAACAGTAAACAAGGGATGAGCCTCTTCACCTGTTCCTCTGCAGGTTGTGATGTATCTTCGAAGATTTTCAAAAAATTATCAAAATCCAAGGATCATAAAATGTAAATTTCAGCAATGTGGCACATGAGGTTATCAATAGTTTTAGTTGTAGTCGGAACCCTGGGTTAAATTTGAAAGGGTTCCGATAAGCTCAATGAAGGGTTTCGTGGTAGCATATGCCTTAGAGAAATAATAAAATATTGTATTCGCATGTACAGCTCACTTATTCCGAAGAACCATTTCTGACTTTTTTTTTTTAATCATATCACCCCAAACAAGGCGGCAACGCCACTGATGCGCAGGGGGCTACGTAAGGGTAAAAAGAATGGAAAAGAGAAAGCCAGAAACCACATCCTAAACAGGGAACAAGGGATGAGCCTCTTCACCTGTTCAATAGATGTGGGTGGAGAGTGAACCGGGCGATAGTTTAGTCTATCTACTCCAATTGAAAAAAAAAATAATAAAAAAGGAAAAGAGTGAAAAGATTGGAAAAGAGAAAACCGGAAACCGCATCCTAAACAGGAAACAAGGGGTGATCCTCTTCACCTGTTCAATAGATGTTTTTATATCGTGTTGGGACCTGGAATGAAATGTGTATGAAACAGAAAACAAAGAAATAATAATAATAATAATAATAATAATAATAATAATAATAATAATAAAAATGAATTGAAAACAAGAGTCGTGCCAGTGATAGTAGGTGCACTTGGAATGATAAAAAATGAAACAAAACAACACATTGAAAGAATCCCTGGAAACCCCAGCTTAAGAGATATGCAAAACATTGTCTTGTTAAATACAGCCCACACACTAAGGAGATCTTTGTCTACGTAACGATAGGGATGTTAGAGGAGATAGAAAAAGCATGAACTGGAGCCATAACAACACACCACGACCTGCCTTAGGTCTTCCCGCAGACTTTGGTAGGTAGTGCGACCATAGCAGAAATCGAAATATGATAAAAAATGACAATAATAATAATAATAATATAAAAATTATAAATTTTGAGCAGTCATATGAGTTTATATTGAATAAACAAACCATTAGATTGCTTCTCGGATTATCTTCTAGTGTATAAATTGGCTTTCTGATTGCCAATGGTTAAACACTGGCTAACTTTGTCTTTTGATGGGGTTTGTTGGTCAGTTCGAGAACTTTTCAGAATTTCCTTCTGCATTACAGCAGTGCTACTCAAAGTGGGGTACGCGTACCATCGCCGGTACGCGAGCCATCGTCTGCCGGTACGCGGAGATTTTCCAGAAAAGAAAAAGAAATAGTAAAACTCTGCCACGAGAGACTGCCAGAATATTTGACTCGTTTTTTTTTTTTTCATTTTAGTTTAATATTATTATGGCTACATTGTTCATTTACTCACTCATGTTAAAAGTTATTGCTATCCAACTAACGAATGCGATATAATGAACAGCAAAACAGTGAACTGAATACGCATCAGACTTTGTTCCATTCATATATCCATGATATATACATATCATATATTTTAAATACGTCTTAAATTAATTAAAATTAATATTTTGTTTTTCTGTTTGTCTATTTTTTAGAAGATTAATGCCTTTTATTAAATTCAGATTACTTAAGAATTATTAATATTAAATGTAAATATTTTTTCTGGATTTTTAAAAATATATACCCTCGAAACCATTGGCCAGAAATAATATAGCACAAATATGGTACCGGTCAATGGCAGACTTGTTACGTAAATGGTGACTGCCCTTAGAAAGAACAAGATATCATGTTCTCATGTTTAGAGATAGTCTCAAAATGTTCCTGAAATAGTTCATATCTCAAAAAAAAAAAAAAAAAAAATTCCGGCTTTCACAGTCCCCCGCTCTTACTCAGCTGGATTGACTTGCTTTGCTTCCCGGTCCCTGGCACATTGAAAAAAAAAAGAAAATGAAAAGAAAACTACCGGTCCGCCACATCAGATAGTTTGAGATGTACCGCATTAAAGGACAAAAGAAAAATGACCAGCTTTATAGATAAGAGAATACTAAAATGTTAAGCGTTGAAATAAACCTATTTTTTTTTAAATAGTAGAACCAGAAAAACACAGTAAAATACTTACATAAAAAGGAAATAATAATAATAACAATAATAATAGTGGTGGCGCTGATGATGTGATGGGAAAGATGAAACAGAAAACCCAAACTATGATTTCTGCTGTGACCCAGACTTGTTAATAGTCCTTTTTCTGTGGAACCAAACCCGAATGGTATTTCCCACAAATCAACCATTTTGGATAATTTTTTTTATTTTTTACACTAGAGAGTTACACATAAACTATCACCTATTTATTTCAAAAAAATAAAATAAATAAAGTGAACAAAAGGAGCTATGTATGCCGTTATGAGAAGTGGTCGCAGGTGATAATGACTTCAGGGATCTCGATCCTTAAAAAAAAAGTTGTTTCCTCAAGCAAGCTTTTTTTTTAAGGGGGAGAGGGTGAAGAAATATGATGGTTCAAAATATTGTTCAGATTTCGCTCTCTGTAATCAAAGCGATTCGTCAATTACTCTTTGATTGTCATTTTTAAGGAAATGAACATCGATTTTCTTGCTTTGACAGATTTTGATCTTTTGCTCTTTTCTTGATTTTCAAAACGGATTTTTTCCTTCTTTTTTTTGTTATTTACTCTTTTTGTTTTTGTGTCTCTTTTCTTCATTTCTTTTTTCTTTCTTTTTACCAAACCAGATTTTTCTCTCTCTTTATTTGCTCTTTTCTCTTTTTCCTTCATTTTGTTTTTTTCTCTAACTTTTTTTTAAACCACATTAATTGTTCTTCTTCATCACAAGATCAGTTTTCTTTCTTGGTCTCTCTTTTTCGCCTTCTTATTTATTTATTTATTTATTTATTTCATTCTTTTGTTCTTTCTTTTTTTTTCTATTCTTCATTTTTTCTTTTCTTCATCTCTTTTTACTTTCATTTCACCAAACCAGATCTTTCTCTCACTTTCTTTGCTCTTCTATCTTTTTCCTTCATTTTGTTTTTTTCTCTATTCCCGTTTTTTTTTTCAAAATCATATTAATGCTTCTTCTTCATCACAAGATCAGTTTTCTTTCTTGGTCTCTCTTTTTCGCCTTCTTATTTATATATTTATCTATTTCGTTCTTTTGTTCTTTCTTTCTTTCTTTTCTATTCTTCATTTACACTTTTCTTCAATTTCATCTTCTTTCCTTTAAATTCTGTGTTTTCTTTCTCTTTCTTTACATTTCATTCTTTTTCATCACCAAATCAGTTTTTCCTTGCTTTTCTTTATATTCGTCATTCGCTCCCTCTATTTCTCCATCATTGCTTCTTTTTTTTCTTTATTTTTATTTTTCTCTTTATTTCAATTTTTCATCGCAAACCAGTCTTTCTTTTCTTTTCTTCATTTTCTTTTTTTCTTTCTCTCTCTTCTCTTCATCCCAAACCAGCTTTTCTTCCGTCTTTCTTTTAATCACCAGAGTAAATTTCATTATCTCTCTTCCCTTTTCACTAATTCTCTTCTTTATCATTCTTTCTACATGACTCTTTCATTTTACTTTTCTTCATTACAGACATTTCTTTCTTTCTTTCTTTCTTTCTTTCTTTCTTTCTTTCTTTCTTTCATTAGACTGATTCTATCTCTATCACTTCGTTCTGTCTTTCACTTTCTCCTCATATTTTACTCTCTCCATCTCTTCCACCCCCTACCTCTTTCTCTCCACCTTCCCCACATCCTGTTGACGGACCTTTTTCTCGTTTCCTATATAAGGCAAACACTGATTGCCCTCAGCTATCAGACTGGTCAATCAGAATTGAAAACACAGTAAAGAACAGTCACTTTCACACTGACTTCTGGGAACACGGATTCCTTTCCGCCATTCAGACATTTTATGATTTACCATTTTCAGGATCTGAATAACAAGGGCCCGGTTTGAATTACAGATAGAAGTAGTACGTGTCTATCTTCTGCCTTGAAAACAATTATCAATGTCGATATGACGTGGCGTAACGATTATAAGCTCAAAGAATGGAAACAAGTGATGGGGTTCGAATGACAGTTAAAGAAGTTTTGTGTGTATATATATATATTATGCTCTCATTACGATTGAGCTCTCTGGAGAAGAACATTTTAAAAATGTTTCCACTTCTGCTATATGCGTGACTCTTCAGAAATGAATTGAGTTCTTTCGGTGACTGGCGTGTGTATATACACTGCTTATTTACAACACGTTAAAATTTTCATTCTCTGATTCCATGCGCCGATGGCTTAGGGAGTAGCGACTCCGAATGACACCAAATCAATCGAGGTTCGATCCCGGCCAGAAGCAAGTGGATGTGTCTAGCCACACTGATGAGCTGTGACACACGAAACAGGCATGTATAATATGTGTGT
>JBBBDQ010000376.1:1435000-1448561 GCA_037127315.1 Ascarosepion bandense | reverse complement strand
ATCTATCTATCTATCTATCTATCTATCTATCTATCTAAACTTATTTATAAATAAAACTTTGTGTGTGTGTGTGTGTGTGTGTGTGTGTGTGTGTGTGTGTGTGTGTGTGTGTGTGTGTGTGTCCGTTACTTATAGACTCCGAAACGGCTTTTAGATCAATCTATCGCCCGGTTCACACTCCACCCACGTCTATTTAACAGGTTAAGAGGCTCATCTCTTGTTCCCTGTTTAGGATGTGGTTTCCGGCCTTCTCTTTTCCAATCTTTTCACTATTACGTTGCCCCCCTGCACATCAGTGGCGTTACCGCCTTGCTAGGAGTGATAAGATTAAAATATATATATATATAAGGCAAGATGTTTGTGTGTGTGTCTCATTATCTGCCTGTATGTCTATTTTTTTTCAGCCCTTTTATTTTAGTTTCTGCTTCGGGTTTGGCTCTAAGTATAATTGTAGTTCTTAGTCTTAGCCATGATACCATTTAGTCAGAAGACTTATTTAGCCTTCAAAATTCAGTTTACAACGAAAAAACTTATTTGATATCGATACCAGGAAATCAAAATTTGACTTACATCCATTCATTTTTTTTTCAGTCTACGGTTTCGCTTTAACTGGAAATAACTATTGCTTTTTAGTCTTTCGTGCCAACGTCCAAAGAGTTTGAGCTCCAAGACCATGGATTAGTTTTAAAGATTTTATTACACCCGAGCAACATCGGGCTATACTACTAGTCTATCTATAAATCTATCTATCTATTTAACTAAGTAGCTAGCGCGGTCTCTCTTATTCCATTCGTAATACAATGTCAGATTATTTCTTTTTTTTTCTGGATCTGTCAAGCCCGTCATCCAACAAAGAAGCGAAATCACAAAGATGGAGGGAGAAGCGGGAAAAATGAGACTGTGTCTTTTTGTTTGAAAATGATGAGAAAGCGAATTCGTTGACCAACTTTTTCCGGTCGTCAATATAATCACAAGCAGAAATGTCAGAGTTATTAAGAAAAAAATTTCCGCTGCTTATTACGCATAAATCATAATATATTAGCCAAAATACTTGACCGTGGGACTAAATCTCTCTTCGGATAACAATATTGGCATATTTGTGAATAAGAATGAAACACACACCTATATATTTATAATAATATAATAAACGCCCGCATATATATATATATATATATATATATATATATATATATATATATATATGCGGGCGTTTTCATATGATAAGCGACTGTGTATATATAATAAACGCCCGCACACACACACACACACACACACACACACATATATATATATATATGCAGGCGTTTACGATATTGAATAAAATATTAGAGTGCTTATATATTATATATTTGTATATGTATGTACACACACATACAGACACACACACATATGTATATATAGCATATTGAATCATTTAATATATCTACATTATAATACCTGATTAATATGTATATATTGACGCATATCTGCGCGTACACACACAAACACACACACACACACATACACATATATATATGTATTTATATATATATACTTTTTTACATTCATATCTACATTATTGTATATATGTATGCTTTAAACCATTGAACAAAGAAACACGCACAAACTCACACATACACATACAAAGGTTCCATAAGATCTCTTTATAATTTGCAAAATTTATTACAAAAGCATTTGATATATCTTAATCAGATTTTTGTCTTATGTACTCAGTCAGTTAAGTGCCATACTTGATACACGCTTGGGCGATCATGTCTCGAAAGAGATATGAATGACTGGGCAGAATATTATTCCGCAGTAGGTTGCCCTTACTTTCTGCGGTAGACTGGTTGCCATCCAAGTCTATAGAACCCAATCTGTCATGTTATTTAACCTATAACTGGAAGGAAGAGATGGATTAATACATTTCCTTAGGTTATTTGCGCGTTAATGAATGCAAGGAATTCAACTGGGATTCGAACTCGGCGCCCCCGATTTCTCGTTGCGAGCCTATAATACTCATGTCGATGTACTCAGTAGTTATTAAAAATGTTTTTATTTATATTGAATTCGTGTAATTCAGTTATCTTGCTTATAAAAGAGCTCCTGCTAAATGAACCCCTAAAAATGGGTTATCCTCAAGAGAGTGCATAATGTGTCATGGTTTCTTGAAACAAAATTTGATAAGCAGACTCAGTGAAACTACAAGAAGTAAATTACTGAAAAGTAATTGAAACTCATCTGAAGCGAGCTGAATGTGTAATGCACCTTATGCCAATGACATTTCCACCGAAATCGGTTCTTTTTTGTAACTTCTACCTTATCATATGCCATAACAGTTTCACGTTTTCTAAAAGGTGCCGACACCTCCGACATTGCAGGGACAATGCATCCACTTTTTCTGAGTCACTACGTTACCGCATCACATTTTGTTTACTGATACGTGAACAACACAGGCTGTAACAAAATAATGGAAAACATTTGTCTGCGATCATTTATTTCTCCGAAACTCTTAGTTGTATTCCAACTAAAATTGGTTCTTTTTTGTAACTTCTACCTTATCATTGCTGTAACAGTTTCACGTTTTCTACAAGGTGCCGACTCCTCCGGCATATATTTCCTACGGTATATGACTTCATTTAATCTCTTTTAAATTAATGTGTTCCTCTCGAATTCATATTTAAACTGGGGCCACTAGGAGAGGATAAGCACCGTTTCGGGGCCTTCCTCTCAATGGTTTTACTTGCCCACCGCCACCCCCTCACTAATGTAAGGCCCCATTATAACGATATACAAGTTTGTTGTAGATATACATGCTCAAATGTCTAGCGGCGAAATGAGATTTACGTAAAACGGCAAACCTCGCGTTCTGAGAATGCAATGTGAACCTCATTAAGCATTCACAATCAGTCATGATATTTCTTTCTTCCCAGCTCTTTATGTAATGTTTTGCTAATGATGTTGTCCAGGATACACAACGCTTCCGAGCCGGATGCTGGTGGAAATTTGATTCCTGCTAGTATGGGTTGCATCCCATCCTTTGATTCAACATATCCTTACCTCATAAGCAGACTCAGCGAATCTACAGAACTATGTATGGTAAAGATCCACAGTCAAGTCTATCTATCTATCTATCTATCTATCTATCTATCTATCTATCTATCTATCTATTTAGTTAAGTATCTATTAGCATGGCATAAAAAAATTATAAAGACAGGAACATTGTTGGATAATGAGAGGAGTGGACGTCGCAGAACATCTTAGGAAAGCATGGATGGTGTAACAAATTGTCTTGATGTGCTTCGTGCAAATAATGGTGCCACTATAGAGAGGGACTAAATTAGTTACCAAAATTCAATATCTCCTCCTCATTTTGTAACAATTTCTACATATTTTTTGTTCATTTGCATTTGTAATTCTTTATTTTCATGTGCCGTGTTCTTTCAGGACGTGAGTGATCACGCACTTCCACTTGGCCCTGCTCCTTATCGCTCTTAATGTTTTTCCTCTTGGAATCTCTCCCAAACTCCGCTCTGCCATCCATTTGCTCAGGTCTATCAAATATGCTTTTTCCTGTCTCTCTTTCCTTCTGTTCGTCTTGTGAGTAACAAATTCTCCAGGCATCTCGTCCTCATTCCGCATCCCAGGAACCTTAGCTGTCTCTTCCTGATTTTGTAATAACTTTTTGAAATTGTAAAGAAAGTTAATAGTATATTTGTAGCGTCATTTTAATTAAACTGTTTGTAAACAGAAATACGTTATATATTTGCGTAGGTGTATATATATATATGAAACAAATTCACCTCATGATTGTCTGTAGAGCCACTAAGATATAAGGTTATTGGGTGCTAAAGAATAAGAAAGCAGAAATATTATTGAGGAACAAGAACAAGAGAAGAGTAATCAGGAAGACAGTAGATAAAGATTAGTCTAGTATTTTAATTTTTGAAGATAAGACTTGACTGGAAAGCAAGAAGCAAGAGTTCCGTAAGTGAGAAGTGTAAGAGAAGAAACTGTTAACATAGAACTTACGGTTACATTACATCAATTCAACTGTAAATTCATTAAACCTTATCATTTAGCTTAAATTTATAAGTATAGGTAAAATAACAAAAAGTTCAGGTGAACAATTACCATGAATATATTTATAGAACAGGCACTAGGTGGCAACATTACGGATGAAAATACGACTGAAGCTGGGACGCCATGTCAGGACCAGTAATATTGCTGATTCTTTTTTTGATTTTCTCAAGAATAAATCTAAATATGTATCAGGAACAGCGGACTATATTGAGTAGTAATGTTCTCAGCACCCAGAACTTTTATGCATTTCTCCAAGATGCTTCACTCAAACTCAGCTAAAATCGAGTCACTCGTAGATCAAGGTCTGATGCCTTGATACATGAACAAAAATTTCAATTGACACACAGGGTGTGACAAAATAATGGAAAATATTTCTCTTTGCAATCGTTAATTCATCTGATAAGTATTCCAACAAAAATCAGTTCTTTTTGTAACTTCTACCTTATCATATGCCATAACAGTTTCACGTTTTCTACAAGGTACCGACCCCTCCGACGTTGCAAGGATCATGCATCCACTTCTTCTGCATCACTTTACAGTCTCTCGTAACGCCCGCCCCTGTTCTTCCAATTGTACATACATCATTTCCATTTATTGCCAAAAAAGAACCAGCAAATAAAACAAAAACCAATACTTCACATTTTTTTAACTTATGCGTCACGGCAACCTCGGACTGGAGCTTTTGGAATTACCATTTCGACATCTTATATATATATATATATATAGCATAGTGATGATTCACGTATACTGCCTTAATATGTATAGGAAAGAATATTAAAACATTTTGAGTTTAAAAATGTGTTTTTTTGACAGTATTTGTTTATTTCTACTATTATTATATTTGATATTTCAGACCGCCCTCGGTCCTTCATCAGAAACAAATGATTTTAAAATTTGAATTAGTGACGTATTTCGCGAGAGTGTCTGTGAAGAGTCTGTTTACATCACGTGACGCGTTTGTTTACATCAAGTGACGCGTTAGTGGAGAGAGTTTTTGTTTTTACATCAAGTGACGTTGAAAGCGACAGATTTTAAAAAAAAATATGTTTTTAAACATAAACCTATCTTTAATAATGCTTGTAAATTTGTTTTAGAAAAAAAATGTTTTTAAATGTATCTAAAACAGTTTAATTTTTTTTTAAATGTATCTAAACATGTTTAGTTATTGAAGTATTTGTAAAGATTCAAAGCATCTAAGTCCCTATTTAACCCTAGCTTGTGTGTATTTAATTTTAAAATCCAGTACTTTTCTTTCTTTCTGCGTGTGTATGTAGAACTAAAATTGGAGTCTATTAGTAAATATTTGCAATTTTCTAAGGTGTGACCCTGTTGATTGAAATGTGCTCCTACTGGGGAATATTGATTATTTTGGGGTACATTAAGTTTGTGATTATTGAAGCGAAATCTAAAGCTATTACCGGATTCGCCAATATATCCACTGTTGGGAGATATTGAACAGAAGAGGAAGTATATGATGTTTTCGCTGTCACAAGTGAGGCGTGACGGGTGCAATTTGATTTTGGTGTTGGGTACAGAGAATATTGTGTCGTTTACCAAATGTTTACAAAATAGGCACCTGGGTTTCTGACATTTTAAATTCCCTGATAGGTTTGTGTCTTTTTAGATATTTGTTAGAAGTGAGGATAGTTGATAGGTTGGGTGTTTGTTTCATTGCATTTATGGGTGGTTTATCGAAAATGTCTTTGATTTTTTTTGTTTGATTGGAGGTTCTTGTAATCATTTTTTAAATTTTTGATAAGTGTGTGTGAATGGTGATTGTGGTTAAAAACCATGGGAATTCGGTTGTTGTTTTTTCTTTTCTTGTATGTGAGAAGTGTGTTACGATTTATGTGGATGGTTTTATTTAGTGCTTCTTTTATTATTTTTATTGGGTATTTACATTTTAGAAATTGCTTTGTTAGGTTGTTAATGTTGTTTAGAAAATCTGGATGGTCTGAGCATATGCGTTGGATATATATATATATATATATATATATATATATATATATGTGTGTGCGTGTGTGTGTGTGTGTGTGTGTGTGTGTGTGTGTGTGTGTGTGTGTGTTCAGAATCGGACGTAGATAAATTTACAGTAATTTTTAGCAACACGATGTTGGGGTTATTTTTTGTTACCATAACGCACATAGGGGAAGCCACCAATTGATCTGGCGCATCTTAGACCTCTCGACCACGAATGACCAACAGTCTAAACGAAGTCAAATCAAGCCTATATAACACAATTTTCGATTCACGCAAATAACCATATCTGCACTGAAATGTATCATAATGTCAACAAATGTAAGCATGTTACAGAAATTAATGAAGATTAGCAAAACTGGTTATAAACAATTGACAAGTTGAAATTATTTGTCTGAATATTATTTTTGATCGATACTCGTATTTAAGTAAATATTCTGTTTATAATCAAGCAGTATTATAGATTTATTTCTACCGGCCTGATTATTTACGATAAATTTTTGTTACAAAAATATGTATCATTTGGCAGGATTCAAACCTGCGACTACTATCCGACTATAGGGGAAGCTACCAATTGATCTGGCGTGTCATAGACCTCTCGACCCGAATGTGGATAGGGGTCGCAGGTTCCAATTCTGCCGAATGACACACATTTTCGTAACAAAAACATTATCGCAAATAATCAGGCCGGTAGAAATAAACATATGTACTGTTTGAAAAGAAACAGAATATCTATTTAAATACGAGTAGAAATCAAAGAATAATCTTCAAACAAATAATTTCACACACACATATATATATATATATATATATATATATATATATATATATATATATATATATATATAAAATACCGGTCAGTATTATTAGGTTACAGCATTGTTTTTAAAAATAATGTATTTCATACTATTTTTCGTAGTTATTGCCAAGTGAATAATTGTAAATGAAAATAGAATGGTTTCTTTTGTTAATACTGCAAAATAGCGTGTGCATCAAATGAATTTTATAAATATTTGATAATTACCTATATTGCAGTTTCAGCAACGAAGAAAATTTAGAATGATTCGGACGAGTTCATCTGTAAAATTTTGCAAAGTAATAATAAAAAAAGAACCATTTCATTTTCATTTAGAATTATCTACTTGGCAATGAATACTAAAAAATAGTATGAAATACATCATTTCTTTTAAAGAACTTTGGTGGCCTAATAATTATAACCTGTAGTATATATATATATATATATATATATATATATATATATATATATGTGTGTGTGTGTGTGTGTGTGTGTGTGTGTGTGCCAGTTCATTCACAGATATAAATATCGCGTCAGTAGATTATTTTTTATTTTTTTCCGAAACCACCCCCGATATTTTCTCAGTAATTGCTAATTTCTTTCTTTATTAAATGATTTGTTCCCGTTCAGCTGTTTTGTTTATTTCTGATCCAAACAAATACTGATGTGATTCGAATATAATTAGTTTTGGCCTGTCAACATATCTTTCATTTTGTGGGCTATAGTTTTTCCGTTTGACTCAACCTCGCAAAGTCAAACAAAATAAGGTTCCTTGTTTTTTTTAATGTTTCCTAAATTAAGTAAATCCCTTACAAAAAGTTTAACATTATGTTTACCTAGAAACACTCTGAGACACGTATTGAAAGATTAATTATATTTACAAATATGAAATAGTGAAGATATGTCGAACCTACTTTCTTAGGGAATAAATATTGTGTACAGATTCGTACGCTATCGTAAGACGTCAGACAGCCAGATTCAGGCTGAACATTGTATTTATCAGGAACTCTTAAAGACTCCTTAATCTGCAGCTAAGAAAGCTGGTTCAGGACGTAGTCATTTTTTTTCTCGCTCGGATCTATCTTGCATATTTAAAAGTAAGGCAGAACCACTCAAAGACATGATAGTACAATCAAACAGCACGTTCCACTAAAAATCAGGAACCATACCTAGCAAGAAAATGAACTTGTCCACAATACGTACGGTTCCTCAACTTGTGAACACCTTTTAAAGAATATTTTGAAGGTGCTGGAGTCTGTTTATATTAAGTCTTGCAGACCATCGCTGTGTAAGCAGCGAGAGTGTTTTCTAGATTTTGCTGTGATCCGTCTCTAGCAATCCATCCTCATGTCCCATCATGGACCATTTTATTTTTCACAAGTCTTCCATTTTACGTTAAGTTCTCCCAATAAAAACTTTTTTACAAGCGGAAGCAAAGCCGGTTGTTTTCTTTCTACTTATTTTTTTTTTTTTACAATTTATCCTGATTTTGTCCTCTAACATACAAATTATAACTCTTAATGCAATACTCAACTTCTGTTCCACAAATATATATATATATATATATATATATATATATATATATATATATATTGCAGACCATCGTTGTGTAAACAATGCTCAAGTTCTATACCACAAAAAACCTATTTAAACATCTATAAGTCTACGATTCGTACGTGCTTTGAATATTGCTGTCACATCTGGTCTGGCACTCCTGTTATGTTTCGTAATTCTTTATAAAATCCAAAGAAGAATGTGCAATGTTATTCGTTCTGATCTATCTTCAGTCCTTTATCCACTGCCGTAACTTAGTTTGTCTGTGTATTTTCTATAAAGACTCTCCTGGTAATTGTTCTAATCAACTTTCTCCCGTGGTACCTAGATTCTCCGAATTTTGGCTCAGTACTAGTGGGGGGATGTGCGTTGTGGCGCTAGGAACGGGAAATTCGGGAACCGAGTTCGAATTCCAGCTGAATTCATTGCCTTCACTTACGCGCAAATACCCTTGGGAAAGGTATTAATCCGTCTCTTCCCTCCAGTTATGGGTTAAATAATAGGACAGATTGGGTTCTATAGCCTTGGTCGGCAACCAGTCTACCGCAGAAAGCAATGGCAACCTACTGCGGGATAATCTTCTGCCCAGTCAGTCATGTCTCTTTCGAGACATGATCACCCAAGCATGTATCGCATGGCACTGAACTGACTGACTAGTGTGGGGGCAAGGTCTTACCAATTTACAGTTGCAATGATTAGATAGATATAATTGTAAGTTTTAGAGAAGAAGAAGAAGAAGAAGAAGAAGAAGAAGAAGAAGAAGAAGTGGGGAACCATGATTATCCTCTTCGTGTATGGCAAAAATAAATATAAGTAGAATAACTTGTCCCTCTCCAAACCTGGTTGTGAACTAGAATGTCCAAATCCAGTATTGCTTTTCGTCACCTACGAGATGAATATGATCCTCTATATCATCAAATGACAATAACATGTCTTCATTTGAGAGAGACAATCCTGGTTGACGACAACACTATACACGGGCTCACACATACATGCACACGCATATACTTGCATGTTTATGCAAGTACACTGACATATATTCACGTTGAAGAATATTATATATATATATATATATATATATATATATATATATATATATATACTGTTAAATATAAGAGACAATGAATGTCTATTATGTTTAATCATGAGCCGTTCTAAACGTCGTATTTTTGCTTTAATTTCAGTTGAAAATAAAGACAAAAATTCTCCAACATTTGGATAATTATTTATTGATTTTCTTCTAAGCTTTCGGCTCACATGAGCCATCTTCAGAGAGGTTGTTTAAACTGAAATATTATAACATCCACCATCACCGACGATTTTATTTTGTGTCGACATAAAACTCCGCTTGGCAACGGCAATAGTTTTTTTTTTATAAGCGTTTTACCCCGAGCAAGGCAAGTCACTGCCACTACTGCGCAGGGGGCTGCATAGAGTGGAGAAAGGATGATTAAATATAGGAAATGTCAGAAGGAGGGTGATAGGCGGGTAAGGATACCGAGAATGAGGGTTGGGTAGATGAGAGTGTTCTGAGAATAATTAGGAGTTAGTGTGATAGGAGGTGTCTATTGACCCTACATTTAAACACCTGGAGATTGTAGCTGTTGGGAAAGCAGACTTGTGGAAGGGAGTTCCACAGGCGGGAAGCGCGAGAAAAGAAGCTGTTGGAGTGGAATTTACGGTTACATCTTATTTGTTTAACTGTAAAAGGGTGGGACCTTGTTGCCAATCTAGTATCTCGTGTAAATTCGTGTTTAGGCGGCACCAGTGATCCAAGGTCATCGGAGCAGAAGCCATGAAAGTACTTGTAGAAGAGGCACAGGGAAGCCACATCACGCCGGTGAGAGAGTGGTTGCAGCCGGTCTGCCAAGTCAGTATCAACCACGTTACAGATCCTCCTTTGTATTTTGTCAAGAAGCCCAAGGAGAGCAGCAGGGGCACCCGACCAGATATGTGCAGAATAGATTCAGGTGGGAAAAACAGGGAGCCGACTTTCATAGCAGCAGATTTGGCAATGGATTCGATATAGTTATTCCATTTGAGGTCCGCCGAAAGTGTAAAGCCAAGGAGGCGTAGTATTTTACTCTCTGGGAGGCTAGACCAAAAATAATAATGAACGCAGTGCTTAAATTTGCGATGCGGTTTTATGACGTCACACCGCGTGATAGCGCGAAATGACAACAAAACCATGTAGTCAAATGCAATGTAATATGTTATTTCCGGTTTTAAAACTTTATATATGTGCGTAGAGTCCTGTGTGTATGTGCGTTTTATTGCGAGCACGGTAAGCATATTATGTTCTAAAGCGAAAAAATCACAAAGTCGCATGAAGAATTGCAGAAAAAATTCACCATAATACCTTAAATGTCATTTTTAATAAAAGCTGCATAAAATACAAATATATATATATATATATATATATATATATATATAAAGCAATCTGTGAGTCTGTGTGTGACTGTTCCCTATGCACGCCTACATTTTTTAAGCTACGCCATTCAAAATTTCTCGGGACACATATCTACAGGGAAGCCAGATCGACACATACTTTTTGAGTTTAAGTTCAGCAACTTTCTCTTTCACACTTTTTGGTCAATGGAGCTGATTGATTACATTTTCTCTGTAAAATATCAAAGATCTAAGATGGTTGCTGGATTACGTCACAGAAATCAAATCTAACGTGTCGAACGCTACTAAAATATTTCTTATTAAGAAAAGAAAAATGTGCTTTTATATTTAATTTTTATTCCGACGTTAGAAAAATTAATTTGGTCAACAAAAAAATGTTAATATTTTTCCCCGTAATTTTGAAGTAAAAGAAATAGTTTAAAATAAATAGTGTTTTTTAAAAACAAAAAACAAACCATGTAAAAAAATAAAGTGCCAGTGGTTAATTCAATTATTACTAAAATGTTCTGAGTTGCACGAGCAACGCCGGGCTATGATGCTAGTATATATATATATATATAAAAGGCAATATGTGAGTCTGTGTGTGACTGTTCCCAATGCATGCGTACATTTTTTAAGCTACGCCATTCAAACTTTCTAGGGACACATATCTTAAGGGAAGCCAGGTCGACACATACATTTTGAGTTTAAGTTCAGCAACTTTCCCTTTCGCACTTTTGGGTTAATGGAGCCGATTGTTTACATTTGCTCCGTAAAACATCTAAGATCTGAAATGGTTGCTAAATTACGTCACAGAAATCAAATCACAAGTGTCAAACGCACATAAAATATTTTCTTATTAAACAAAATGTTTTTTCAAAGAAAAGCAAAATATCTAAAAAAAAGTGCCAATGGTTAATATAATTATTTATGTTTTTTTTCAGATATAATATTTCATACTTCAGAAAATAAAACGAAAAAAAAAATAAAGCTCTTTATTTCGCTAAATATTTCATGCAAGAAATCAACTTTCTGTAATTCGTGTGGTATTAATGTAACTTTTTCCTCTAAAATTAAATGTCTACATTTTTAAATATTCTTCGAAAATTTCAGAACTGAGAGCGTAATAGTTTTTATATTTCAGTAAAACAAAATGAATAATGTTTATTTTTATGTTAAATTAATTTAGTCATCAAAAAATATATAAACATTTTACACCGTAATTTTGAAACAAAATCAAACGCATTGTTGTTTACAATGTCACACAAACATCAAATCACATTTACGCAAAACAAAAGAAAATAAATTTTTTAATGGAATTATTTAACAATTTTGAAACAAAAATTTTTAGGTACAAGTATGATCGGCACTAAAACTACACTTTATGTTACGTTCGCATACTACAGCAACATGCTTTTAATGCCTTCTTCTTTATTTTGAAAATGGTTACTAACAGCCTCAGCTTTCCTTTCCAACTTTCAATAAATGATTTCCATCTACTCCTCTCATTGGCATCCTCTCCTACTACTAAAATGTTTTGAGTTGCACGAACAACGCCGGGCTATGATGCTAGTATATATATATGTCAGTAAATATCCAGAATAAGATTGGTAATAATCTCAGAGGATCCTTTTAATATCGTTAAATATTGAAACCGATTCAACAGAAAGCTCAATGTAAACTTAATTTATAAAGCAGGTATTTGTTTATCTGTAAATTCAGATCACATTTAGTAGGGATAGCTATTTCAACATGTTAATTCGAGACATACATTGTCAACCAAGGAATGGAGAAGAATTCTTGTCCGGGAACAATAGTTAGTAAGTGAAGGGGTGAGGAATGTTGGTTACGATAGGTTCAAGCCAAGGAGAATTGTAGTAGAAATTTCTTTTGGTAGTAGAAGGCAGGTGGTTTGACCAGTGGGTTAGTGGTTGTAGGTAGTGGGGAAATTCGGATTCAACAAATTTAAAATCTAATCTATGTAGGAGGCAAAACCTAGTATGAATAAATGGAATAAGATAATTAGTGACATTCTTGCAAAAATCAAATAATCCTAGGATTTTAATGAGACTTTCAGAACTTATTCATGAATGAATAGAATTATTTTCGAAACTATTGTTTTTAAAAAATCTTGGTAAATTTTTTTTTTACATCTGTTAACCTACCTCCACGAAAATTTATGAAATTTCAAGAAATTAAATTTTGTAGGCAAAATTGATTTTATTAGTTAAAAGCAAGACTTATTAGGGAGTGTAAATCATCTATTTTTTTCAACCATTTGGCACGTTTTCTGAAAATCTGCTTTCAATAGTAAAATAAAAAATGCAATAAAACTATGACATTATTTAATTAGATAACCTTTTAATTACTTTAATAAATAATATAAATTAAGGACATTATAACCTGAAGAAAAATTATTTTAAATTAATAATATAATTTTGAAAAAAAATATTTTCTTTTTTTTAAATTTTAATTATTTATAAAGATTGAAAAATATTTCAAAGATTTGTAGGCGTAAGATTATTAAGTTATTAAGTGAAAACCATATTTACTCATTGAAAATTGAAAAACCTTATACAAATCATTGAGCCATCGTATTTTTGAAATAATTATTATTTTTATTTTTGTGCATTTGATTTTTTATTTTTGTGTATATTTATTTATTTATTTTTATATGGTAATTTCGGTGTGTAAATTAAATGTCATGTGTTTCACGGTTTCTTCATTTTGTAGGAAAAAAGTGGGCAATTATGTCAATTGTGATCACCATAGATACTTAGCTTA
>JBBBDQ010000376.1:1350000-1430000 GCA_037127315.1 Ascarosepion bandense | reverse complement strand
GTTAATACTGCACAATAACATGTGCATGAAATGAACTGCCCTGGTGTCCAGTTTTTGTGCTCTCTTCCCCATGCTAGTCTCTTCTTATTGGCTGACCAAAGCAAAGGTTTCCTGACTGACTTGTAAAATTTTGCAAAGTAATAATGACAAAAGAGCCATTCTATTTTCATTTAGAATTATCCACTTGGCAATAAATACTAAAAATAGTATGAAATACATCATTTCTTTTAAAAAACTGGGGTGGCCTAATAAATAATTGCCGGTAATATATATATATATATATATATATATATATATATATATATAAACTTATTTATAAATGGAACTTAGTCTGTGCGTGTGTATGTGTGTCTGTCTCTCTGTGTGTGAGTGTGTGTCCGTCACCTATAGACTCCGAAACGGCTGAACCGATTTTCTTAACAATTTACACAGTTGTACTATAAGCGTCTGCGAGTGTTCTTAGCTAGGTCTTGTGTCGAGGTACCCCGATAAATATCGAAGATCGATTATCGAAAAAATCGGGTGATAGAAGGAGTGGTCCGATTTTAATCAAATTTGATACACTCATAGACAAAGACATAAGAAATGATATTCAGTTTCAAGTTTGCAGTTCTTAAAATAATGCAGAAAATCGATAATATATATATAAGGCAAGATGTTTGTGTGTGTGTCTGTTTATCTGCCTGTATGTCTTTTTTTTCTGCCTTTTATTTTAGTTTTTGCTTCGTGTTTGGCTCTCAGTAGGTATAATTGTAGTTCTTAGTCTCAGCCATGATACCATTTACTCAAAGGACTTATTTAGCCTTCAAAATTCAGTTTACGACGAAAAAAACTTATTTGATATCGACAGCAGGAAATCAAAATTTGACTTACATCCATTCATTTTTCTTTCAGTCTGCGGGTTCGCTTTAACTGAAAACAACTATTGCTTTTTAGTCTTTCGTGCCAGCGTCCAAAGACTCTGAACTCCAGGACCATGGATTAGTTTTAAAGTTTTAAAGCTTTCATTTTCATCGAGCAACGCCTAGTTATACTGCTAGTGAATATATATATATATATATATATATATATAAACTGTTGTGGTGTGTAAATTGTCACCATTTAATATTTTTAATTTTGCGTATGCCTGTTTTTCTTTTCTTTTTTTTTTGGTGGGATGGGAACAGCTTTGAAATAAGCCATAAGTAAGTCATGATTTTGCTTTGATTTTATTTTATTTTGTTATTCTATTTTTTTGTGGCTAATTTTAAGTTTCATGGTTATTTGAACGAGTGTTTTTTGTCTTTTTTCAAATAAATTTCTTTGACTGGAGGATGATTTTGTTCTTTTTTTTTTAAGTCCACTGTTAAATTCCTTGCTCGTCTTTTTTGCCCGGCCATTGTCTAGTTAGTTGACTCCACCACCCCTCTAATTCTTTTACCTACCTATAGCACGTGTATTTGAGATGAGAGTCATCTGCATATTTTAGTAGAGTCAGTTGGGTAGTGTCTAGTAGAAAAAGAGCACCATGACGCAATTCTGTGTACTTCTTCTATGTGCCTTGTGCTTTCAGGACCTAGGCAATCATGACTTTTCAAGTCTTCCTATCTCTGATGGCTCGTAGCACGCTTTCTCCTGTAACACCACGCAACCCGCGTTCTGTCATCCACCTGCTCTGGCCCTTCAAATATGTTTTCTTTCCCCTGTCTCTTTTTCCCTCTATCTGGCCAGTTAGTATCCGGTTCTCTAAGTTCTCCTTCCTCATTGCATGCCACAGGAACTTTAGCTGCCTCTTCCTGATGTTCAGTATTAATTTCCTTTTCGTTTCCATTCTTTCCTCATCATTGCTCACATGCTCGAACTATGATATCCGCAGCATCCTTCTGTAGAACTACATTTCAGCTGCTTGAAGTTTTCCCTTCATCTTTGTTGATATTGTCCAGTATTCACTGCCATATTGAAGAACTGACATCACACACCGATTTATTACTCTCTTCTTTGTTTCTAGCGAAATTTTCCTGTCTCTTAATACTCTACTCAGCTTCTGGAACGCATTTTTGCCGTGCCAATTCGCCTTCGGAACTCTGTGTCGCACTTTCCGTCTTTTGTTAGAACACTTCCTAGGTATTTAAATTTCTGTAGCTGCCTGATTTTAGTATCCTGCATTTGGTATTTTGAGCTGCTCTTTTCGCTGATGAACATGCATTCGGTTTTCTTGCAGTTTATTTGTAGTCCTTTCTTGTCACTCTCTTCAGCTACCTTCTGTAGGAGGTCTTGTAGTCTTCTTTCTATGTCTGCTATCAGCGCTGTATCATCTGCGTACTTTACGTTGTTCAAATCTTGAAGACAAATTCTGGCATCACATCCTTGGTCCTTTGAAATTTGAAAAAAATTAAAAAAAAACACAGGCTATACTGGTTATCATTCTAGCCAAAAGCTCCGATACGAATATTTCAGAGTGTTTGGTGTCAATCTGAGGACAGTCCAGAGAATTCGTAAAGATTTAAATGAGTCTAAAGGTGATTACAAATGTGTTTGGAGTGATCACTACCTACGACGAAGGCCTATATTAAGTCCTTTGAGGAGGTAGTATTTTCCTGTCTCAAGAGGGTGGCTGCTGGAACATTCTATGTCTGAAAAAAACTCTGCACTATGCCACACAAGAAGGAGAACGCAGCAATGGTTCCCAGAAAATTTCTGCGACCACCACCCGTCTTAAATCTGGCCTCCTAACACACCCATACTACAAGCCCTTTTCTTGGTCAACTACGTGTGGGTCGTAGTTGACCAAGAAATAATAAAACTACTAACACCCAAGATGGACTGAAAGCAAGGATTATGGCAGCATTTACCTACGTAAACATGGAGACCGTCCTAGAAGAGATGCAGGAGATTCCAAACAGTCTGGAGTTTGAGGTTGTAGCCAAAAGCCATTTTCTTGAATAAATGTACTCTTTCGAATTTCAATATATTTTTGGATAATTTTGGTACATTTTTCTATTAAAATGAGATATCAGTGTTTTTATTTTTACCTAATTTAGATGACAGTTTATTCACCTTACCCTATTATATATATATATATATATTGTGTGTATTTAGACAGCGTTTTTTCATTGATGAATGTTTCATTAAATAATATAGACAAGTTTTGTCGATTTATTTCATGTAAATTCTTTACTTATCGTTGAAAGAAGAAAGAAAATCACAATATTAACACATGTCTTTCTATTTAATCCTTTTTAAGGTTTCTGCTTACGTCAGCCATTATCAAAGTTGACAATTATATTGAGTGTATCAAACAGTTCACGGACGATTGACAGTAGTAGCCGTCTATTTTGTTTGCAACAGCGAACACATGCGTACGTACTGGATGCGAAAATCGCATTAAAGCTTGTGACGTCACACATGATCACGCAAGAGTGGGGACGAGTCGCTTCTGGTATTTTTAAGATATACTGAACAGTTTTAGGTCAGATTTAAATTAGATTTAAATTAGAGCAGTAAACAGGTGTATTAGAAAGTGTTTGATAAAATGAACATTTAACACGTTAAAATTCAGATATTTAATTTGGGAAATTCAGTCGATTTCGCTACTATGGTTTCGAACTTTTATTCAGAAAAAAAATAGCGAAAACCAAACCTTGCTGATTGAGCTAAGAAGAAAATTTGTTTATAGTAATATTTCCAGAACGAAAAAGCTACTGTGCAGAACAGTAAACCAATTGTCCTCATACAAAGAGGCACATGTCCTGCTGTCCAGTAGGTGTTGGCCAATAGTTGAATCCAGAACAGTCTGGGTTGTTCTTATAGGTCTAAGAGGGTTACCCGAACGTATATTTGCGGGGACGTGTTGTGCAACCCGCGTCTTCAACCTCAGATTGGTTCGTCAGCTCGATCAGCCCACCATCTTCGTGTTTTGGAGGCTGTTTGCCAAATATTCCAGCAGCCGAGCCTGGGCAGGCAGAAAGAGCGATTCATTCGCTCCTTACAATTACTGGAGGGTTTGTGAGTATAACAATTTTTCTTTTTTATTCACTCTTGTGGAATTGTATGTTTAAACGAATTCCATCTTGCCCCCAGTGTTGTAAGTAACCCTTTGTTTTTGTCCTTTATTAATCATTTGTAATTAAGCCAACGTAAGCACTTGAAGCGGATGTGCGTTGTGGTGCATTGGATATCGGCTCGGAACGAGAAATCGGGGGGCCGAGTTCAAATTCCAGCCGAATTCATTGCATTCACTTACGCACAAATACACTTGGGAAAGGTATTAATCCGTCTATTCCTTCCAGTTATGGGTTAAATAACAGGATAGATTGGGTTCTATAGCCTTGGTCGGCAACCGGTCTACCGGAGAATGCAATGGCAACCTACTGCGGGATAATCTTCTGCCCAGTCAGTGATGTCTCTTTTGGGACATGATCACCCGAGCGTGTATCACGTATGGCATTTAACTTCTTCCCTTGAAGAAGTGTTGGCCGAAAGGTTCCTCGGGTTGAGATAATTTTAATAACGTCTGTTTTATTTAAAGCTATATATATATATATATATATATATATATATATATATATATATACCCATGTACATGTTTCGGCATTCACCCTGGCCGGCTTCCTCCCAAGCAATGGCGAAAGATTCGTTGGAATTTTTTTAAGAGAAGGGTCCCAAGTCCTACCCTGTATAAACCTATGCCATTTTATTTATCCCGCAACAGGTTGCCAATACATGCCGTGGTAGACTGGTTGCCAACCAAGCCTATAGAACCCAATCTACCTCTCTTTAGCCCTCTAAAGATTGAGTAATTCAAAGGCGTGCGATTTCTGAATAAAGAAGTGTGACCGAAACGTCAATTGAAACTGCACTTTTATTTCTGAATAAGCGATTGATGGGATAGGAATAGTTCAACACGACCTTATTTTGTATTTCAGCACAATCTCTTTCTTAGTCATCGAACTTAATTTAGTGATGACCATTAAACATTAAGATCGAATATTTTTTCATTCATCAGTCAGCACATTTTGCACCTCAGTGATCACCATTGCTCTATTTCTGATGTAATTGTGGTTTATGGTGACATTCAAGGCAAAATAGTGAATTGGCTTACCGGTTTCTTTTTGTATCGAAGATGTTGAGGCGACCCCATCCATCGCCCAAGAAATTAAAGAGGCAAAACCTACAAAGCTTCAGGTGGTTTGAATTCGATTTTCCTTCTCTACAGAATACACTGCCCGCCTCTCGGCCGTACCAATAAGATTCAAACAGGATTCCAGGGCAATGTATTTGGGGACAGCTTAACTGCAAGAGTTGCCAGGGATAAGCCATTATGTTTTTCTTAATAAATAATGTGCAATTCATCATCAACATCATCCCCACTACCACCACCACCAACAACAACAACAACAACACCACTACCACGACCACCATCATCATCATCGTCATCATCATCATCTATACAGTGAGCGAATTTTGTGCCTCTACATGGTGACATTCAAGGCAAAATAGTGCAATAGTTTCCCAGTTCCTTTTGTACAGAGGATGTTGAGGGTACCCCGTTCCTCCTCTCACAAATTCCTCTGCCCACTGGTAAAGCCGTTGCCAACGGCTGACGACTAGGTTGACGCTTGACACAGGTTGATTAAGGAGAGAGGTGTTCGCCTTCACCGGTTGGGGCAAGAACCACTGCCGACTACTCTTGCATAGTTTTGGTGACAGGTTGATGCTGTTGTTCGAAGAGAGGCCGTGGTAGTACCCATGTGACTTTTTTAAAGCTATGGGTGAGAGTTGGATGTAAGTTGTGCACCATCATTCCAATTCACCTGAGTAAATCAGTATCAACCGCTTCACTGCAAAGGTACTTCTACTGACGACACACCCAAAGATACGAATAGGCTGTGATAGATAGATAGATAGATAGATAGATAGATAGATAGATAGATAGATAGATATGAACAGACTGAGATAGATAGATATGAACAGACTGAGATAGATAGATAGCTAGATAGCTAGATAGATAGATAGATAGATAGATAGATAGATAGATAGATAGATAGATAATAACAAATTGAGATAGATAGATAGATAGATAGTTGAACAGACTGAAATAGATAGATAGATAGATAGATAGATAGATAGATAGATATGAACAGACTGAGATAGATAGATAGATAGATAGATAGATAGATAGATAGATAGATAGATAGATATGAAAAGATTGTGGTAGAGAGTTATAAAACATCGAGATAGATGGATAATGAACAGATTGAGATAGATAGATAGATAGATAGATAGATAGATAGATAGATAGATAGATAGATAGATAGATATGAACAGACTGAGGTAGATAGGTAGATATGAACAGAATGAGATAGATAGATAGATAGATAGATAGATAGATAGATAGATAGATAGATAGATAGATAGATAGATAGATAGAGTCATTCATTCATTCTTATTTGTCTTCCTTAATCTCGCCTTCATTATTATATTTGAGAAGAAAAAAATCATACCTAAAAATGGATAATCTGAAAATCTCAAATCCCGGAATGTGCCCTTTTTATTAAGCTTTTTCATGTCATTTATTACTATTTATTTGTTTTTTTTTTCTTTTTCACTAAAACGAGAATGTTACATGGCTATCTGCCTGTGATCACATTTCGTCACATATTGACACAGCTGAATGTGATTACTTACTCTAACAAAATTCATTTTTTTTTATTCTAGCCCTACATTTTTACAAATTTTCTAAAATCATTTCTAAGGTCATTATTTATTTTTTTCTTTCCTCCCTTAAATATATTGTTTCTTCTCGCATTATTTTAACTCCCCTCTGGCAACCCCATATTTTTGTTTTCTTCACGAAGGTAGTTGCGACAGAGGTAAACACATATCAGGCTTTTTGAGTTCATTTTAAAATTTTTGTTTATGAAAAAAATAAAATTGCACCTTGTGTAGATGCGGTTTTAAAAAACGTAAGAATTGGCGGTAAATATTGTTTCCGTATTAAAAATGCTATTTTGTAAAAGTTTCTGGAACATCAAAAGTGACACAACCAAATGACTGAAAAAGAAAAAAAATAGCAGCGGACTTTTTGTGTACTGTGTTTCTCATCTTCCGATCTCAATTTTTTTTGTTTCTTTATTGATTAACATTTCGTTTATTTTCGCAAATAAAAACAAGATAAAGAAATGAAACCGGAATAAATATCTAAACTTATTTATAAATGGAATTTGTCTGTGTGTGTATGCGTGTGTGTCTGTGTGTGTATGTGTGTGTGTCCTTTACCTATAGACTTCGAAACGGCTGAACCGATTTTCTTGAAAATTTACACAGTTGTACTATAAGCGTCTGCGAGTGTTCTTAGCTAGGTTGTCGAGGTACCCTGATAAATATCGAAAATTGATAATCGAAAAGATCGGGTTATAGAAGGAGTGATCCGATTTTAATCAAATTTGATACACTCATAGACAAAGACATAAGAAACGATATTCAGAAGTTTCAAGGTTGCAGTTCTTACGATAGTGCAGAAAATCGATAATATATATATATATATATATATATATATATATATATATAAAAGGCAAGATGTGTGTGTGTGTGTGTGTTTATCTGCCTGTATGTCTGTATTTTTTTCAGCCCTTTTATTTTAGGTATAATTGTAGTTCTTACTCTCAGGCATGATACCATTTTTTGAGAGGATTTATTTAGCCTTCAAAATTCAATTTATGACGAAAAAAATTTATTTGATATCGATACCAGGAAATCAAAATTTGACTTGCATTCATTCATTTTTCTTTCAGTCTGCGGTTTCGCTTTAACTGAAAACAACTATTGCTTTTTAGTCTTTCATGCCAACGTCCGCTTAGCTCCAGGACCATGGATTAGTTTTAAAGCTTTCATTACACCCGAGCGAAGGCGAACAAAAACTTGGAGTGTTGAGTTCAAAGGGAGATAATTTATACTGAAATACCCGGAACAGGCATGCAAAGTAGAACTAGAACAATTTACCTCGGTAGACGAAATAAAGGATTCGGTTCGAAATTCCAGTTACCTGAAGAAAACAGGAGGATACAAAGGTCAAAATATTGTGAAAACTGTTGTCATAACTGAGCGGAAGCCCCTTCCATTAATCTCATGGTTCTGTACAAGCTCCAAAAGAAAATCTGTAGCGTGATCGGTCCCGACCTGGCAGCTCAGCATTAACTACTTTCTCACCGGCGGGATGTGGCTTCCTTCTGTCTATCCTATAAGTATTTTAATGGCTTCTGCACCGACGTGTTTAGCTCTCTGATGCCCACTCAAAAAGAATTTACTCGAGCATCCTGACTGGCAAAAAGGTTCCACCCTTTTAGAGCTAAATCGACTAAATGCAGCCGCTATTTCTACTCCATCAGCTTCCTTTCTTGTACTTCCCGGCTGTGGAACTCCCTTCGGTAGAAGTCAAATAACTTACCTTCTAACATGGCTGCCACCTTTAGTCTCCTTGAAGTAAGGCCAGATAATCTACCTCGTATATCGGAGAGTACCTAATGCAGCAGGTGGTTTAGTCCACTTTACTAAAATGAACCCGCCCAACAGATTTCCATAAGTTGATTCTATTCACTTTATATATCCCTCCATTAGATCACTTAGTAGGTTACTTTCATGTGGAGTGACCACACCAATCTACTTGCGTGTCAAATTAACTACACCGTAGTGGACTGGGGTAAGAAATGGCTCGTAAATTTTAATGCTTCTAAAACGAAGCTACTATCAATTAATCATCATAGACAATCGCACCTGCCTCCTATTAGCATGGGTCAGGCTTGCCTCCCAGAGAGTAAAACACTACGCCTCCTTGGTCTCACACTTTCAGCAGACCTCAAGTAGAATGACTATATCGAATCTGTTGCTAAATCCGCTGCTATGAAAGTCGGTTCTCTGTGCAGGGCCCGGAGGTTTTTCCGTCTGAATCTATCCTGCACATTTATAAATCTACCATCCGCCCGTGCATTGAATGCTGTTGCCATATCTGGTCGGGTGCCCCTGCTGTTCTCCTTGGGCTTCTAGACAAGGTACAGCGGAGGGACTGTAATGTGATCGATACCGACTTAGCAGACTGCCTGCAGTCTCTCTCTCACCGGCGCGACGTGGCTTCCCTGTGTCTCTTCTATAAATACTTT
The DNA here is from genome assembly GCA_037127315.1 of Ascarosepion bandense. NCBI lineage: Eukaryota > Metazoa > Mollusca > Cephalopoda > Sepiida > Sepiidae > Ascarosepion > Ascarosepion bandense. The sequence goes on along the minus strand of JBBBDQ010000376.1, from coordinate 1,420,866 downwards.
CACGGCTTCTGCTCCGATGAACTTAGATCACTGGTGCCCCCTAGGTTCGAATTTGCACGAGATACTAGATTAGCAACTAGATCCCACCCTTTTACAGTGAAACCGATAAAATGCAACCGCAACTTCTACTCCAACAGTTTCTTTTCTCGCACTTCCCGACTGTGGAATTCTCTTCCACATGACTGCTTCCCCGACGGCTACAATCTCCAGGAGTTTAAATGTAAGGTCAATAGACACCTCCTAACAAACTAACTTCCATACTTTCAAACACTCTTCCCACTCACCCAACTATCTACCACCCCCTTCTGACATTTCCTATATCTAACCACTCTTCCTATTTACCTCCCCTATATAGCCCCAAGCGCAATAGTGGCAGTGGAATGCCTTGCTTGGGGTGAAATGATTAAAAAAAAAAATTAACCAACATTCAAAACCTTCTGTATACTTGAAAATTTACGCACTTGTACTATAAGCGTCTGCGAGTGTTCTTAGCTAGGTTTTGTGTCGAGGTACCCCCGATAAATAGCGAAAATCGATAATCGAATAAATCGGGTTATAGAAAGGGTGGTCCGATTTTAATCAAATTTGATACACTCAGCGACAAAGACAAAAAAAATGATATTCAGAAGTTTCAAGTTTGCAGTTCTTACAATAAGACAGAAAATCGATAATATATATATATATATATATATATATATATGAAAGGCAATATGTTTGTGTGTGTCTGTTTATCTGCCTGTATGTCCTTTATACAAATCCACAATTTTTATCCGATTCTCACCAAACTTCTACAAATATTCTTTAGGCTGAGTCTGAGCTCCAGGACCATGGATTAGTTTTAAAGCTTTCATTACACCCGAGCAACGCCGGGCTATACCGCTAGTATATATATAAAAGGCAAGATATTTGTATGTGTGTCTGTTTATCTACCTGTATGTCTGTATTTTTTCAGCCCTTTTATTTTAGTTTTTGCTTCGGGTTTGACTCTAAGTAGATATGGTTGTAGTTCTTAGTCTCAGCCATGATACCTTTTACTCAGAGGACTTATTTAGCCTTCAAAATTCTGTTTACGACGAAAAAACTTATTTGATATCGATACCAGGAAATCAAAATTTGACTTACATCCATTCATTTTTCTTTCAGTCTACGGTTTCGCTTTAACTGGAAACAACTATTGCTTTTTAGTCTTTTGTGCCAACGTGCAAAGAGTCTGAGCTCCCGGACCATGGATTAGTTTTAAAGCTTTCATTACACCCGAGCAACGCCCGGTTATACTACTAGTATATGTATATACATTGAGATCCGAAGAGGCATTGGCATGGTCAAGGACACATTTTTAAAGCTAACAAGTGTACTGAGAGAAAAAAAGGTTTCATTAGAAACAAAAAAGAGTCTGAGCTCCAGGACCATGGATTAGTTTTAAAGATTTCATTACACCAGAGCAACGCCGGGCTATACTGCTAGTATATGTATATACATTGAGATCCGAAGAGGCATTGGCATGGTCAAGGACACATTTTAAAAGCTAACAAGAGTACTGAGAGAAAAAAAGGTTTCATTAGAAACAAAAAAAGACTACTAGACTGCACTATGCTATCTGTCCTTCTATATGGCAGTGAATATTGGACGATCTTTTCAAAGATGAAGAACAGACTCGAAGCAACGGAAATGTGGTTCTACACAAGGATACTGGTGATACCATTGACCAAGCACATGAGCAACGACAAGGTGTTGGAAAGGATGTAAACGACATGAAAACTTACACTTAACGTCAGGAAGAAACAGCTGAGGTTTCTGGGACACCTAGTGAGGAAAGAGGGTTTGGGGAATCTAATACTCACTGGACGGATGGAAGGAATAAGAGACAAGTGAAAGCAACACGAGTTATTTGACGGACTTTAGCAAATGGATGGTGAAGCGATGTTTGGGATAGATACCAAGAGTTAAAAATATCAAGACCGACAAGGGCTTACGGCCTATCACGTTGAATACACCAGTTCTCGCTCGATCTCCGAAGTTAAGCAACGTTGAGCCTGGTCAGTACTTAGATGGGTAACCGCTTGGGAATACCAGGTGCTGTAAGCTTATAGTGACGGATGTGCGTTGTGGTGCAGTGGATATCGGCTCAGAAAGAGAAACCGGTGAGCCGAGTTCGAATTCCAGTTGAATACCCTGCATTCACTTAAGCACTGGTACCCTTGGGTAAAGGTATTAATCCGTCCCTTCCCTCCAGTTATGGGTTAAATAACATGGGTAAGACTTGAGGACTCTGCTCTTAAAAACATATCCCAGTGAATCTTGGTACTCGAAAAGAAAAATCTTGTAAAAATAAAATAACCTTAACCAAAATCATTGGTTATGAACTCAAATGATCCCATAAGGATTGATACGTCGTTAAACCAAACAAACAAACAAGGGACAGGGACAAGTAGATGTCCATGATCGCCTACGTCCTGAGAGACAGGGCACAAGATGAAGACGAAGAAGAAAAAGAAAAACCGTTATGTAGAAATCTATAAAAATAAAATATTTTGCATTTCATGAGTAATAATCAGAGTAATATTCATAATTTTGTTGGATACATATATATTGTAACAGGAATGAAAAATCTGGTTGTGAGATCTATTTTATTCAGGTAGAAAACTGCCAAACTTTCCTAACTAGACGGCTCATCCCTCCTTTGATTATTTTTGTGCTGTCAATAATCCGGCTTTACCGCAGCTCCATCACATCCTTGTTTAATTCGATTATATTATACACCAGGTCTTTACAAAATACGGCATGAGGTCCGCGAAAGCTTGCACTGTGGCCTGTGAGAGGTCTTCAAAATAAATTGTTTGGACATCTAAGAGGGTCATTCAATAAATGAGGTCAATTTTTCGGTATAAGGACTTCCAATACTTACTTTTATTTTTATTTTTCAACGTAGTCTCCCAGCAGTGTCACACACCCTTCCCATCTGTGCACAAGCTTCCGTATTCCCTCAGCGCAAAAATCTTTGGTCTGATGTCTCAGTCAAACGCTCACAGCACTTTTGACTTCATCGTCACTTTCAAACTTCGTGGCTCTCGTTGAACGCTTTCAAAGGATCAAGCAGGTGAAAATCTGAAGGGGCAAGGTCTAGGATGTAAGGGGGATAAAGGAGCAATTCCCAGCCCAGCTCGTTGTTGGTCTGCACCGTTTGGGCTGCTGTGTGAGGACTTGCGTTGACTTGATGAGTAGGCAAGGTCATCATGGACCATTTTGTGTGCTGTCTCAACAGATAGGCTCTAAGTCCTTGCAATATCATCCACTGTCACCCTTCTGTCAGACTGAATGAGGTCATTGACTGAATCAATCACCTCAGGAGACCTCACTTCTGTAGGCGACCCAGACCTGTCTTCATCCTCAACACTATTCTGTCTTTCTTTAAACAATTTAGCCCACGTGTAGACATTTTTTGGCTGAAACATGTGGCACCATACACAGTTGACATTTTCTTATGAATTTCAACTGGTTTGCACCCTTCAGCAACCAAAAACTTGATAGCTGACCTCTGTTCAATCCTGGAGCATGCATCTTGGTCGGCCATATTTGTTAATTTCCAAAACTCTCAAAGTTTGTTTTTTTCAATCTGCAAAAATAAATAAATAAATAAATAAATAAACCCCTTTGAAAAAGAAGTAAAGGAAAAAAATGTTAAAAAAGTAATATTCTATCTGTATTACAAGAACTTATACCGAAAAATTCACCTCATTTATTGAATGACCCTCGTAGAAGTCTTTATACCAAAAAATTCACCTCATTTATGGATTGACCTTCTTAAAAGTTCTTATACCGAAAAATCACCTTATTTATTGAATGACTCTCATAGAAGGCCTTATACCAAAAAATTCACCTTATTTATTGAATGACCCTCGTAGAAGTCCTTATACCAAAAAATTCACCTCATTTATGGATTGACCTTCTTAAAAGTTCTTATACCGAAAAATCACCTTATTTATTGAATGACTCTCATAGAAGGCCTTATACCAAAAAATTCACCTTATTTATTGAATGACCCTCGTAGAAGTCCTTATACCAAAAAATTCACCTCATTTATGGATTGACCTTCTTAAAAGTTCTTATACCGAAAAATCACCTTATTTATTGAATGACTCTCATAGAAGGCCTTATACCAAAAAATTCACCTTATTTATTGAATGACCCTCGTAGAAGTCCTTATACCAAAAAATTCACCTCATTTATGGATTGACCTTCTTAAAAGTTCTTATACCGAAAAATCACCTTATTTATTGAATGACTCTCATAGAAGGCCTTATACGAAAAAATTCACTTTATTTATTGAATGACCCTCGTAGAAGTCCTCACACCGAAAAATTCACCTTATTTATTAAATGACCCTCGTAGTTTTGTGTTTTTATTCAGACATATTTGTTTTTGGTTAAGACATACGTCCTTTGCGATACATTAGTGCATTTGTCCCGTTTTTTTTACCCTAATTTATTCTAAAAATTTACACTTACATCCAGCGGATAATTTATCACTTCACCGTTTTAATTTTATTATACGGGCCTGTTCTAACAAAGTTCAGAGTTTTGCGAGCAGTTCACGATCTCTTGTATAACTATCGCCCGGTTCACACTCCACCCACATCTATTGAACAGGTGAAGAGGCTCATCCCTTTTTTCCTGTTTAGGATGCGATTTCCGGTTTTCTCTTTTCCAATCTTTTCACTCTTTTCTTTTTTCATTTTTTTCAGTTGGAGTAGATAGACTAAACTATCGCCCGGTTCACACTCCACCCACGTCTATTGAACAGATGAAGAGGCTCATCCCTTGTTTCCTGGTTAGGATGTGGTTTCCGGTTTTCTCTTTTCCAATCTTTTTACTCTTACGTACCCCCCCGCGCATCAGTGGCGTTATCGCCTTGCTTGGGATGATATGATTAACAAAAAAAAGTGTTCGTTTTTTTCATATATTCTAACATTTCGTCGTTGCTCACACGTTCAGTCCATGATATTCCCAGTATCTTTCTGTAGGACTGCATCTCTGTTGCTTCCAGAATATTCTTCATTTGGAAGGAGATCGTCCAGCATTCACTCACTGCCATATAGGAGGACTGATATTGCGTAATCTTTTCTTTGTTCCTTTTGTTCAAATCTCTTCTTCATCTGATTTGATCAGAATTCACTACCATAAAGAAGGATTGACATTATGTAACACTTCGTTACTTTTTTCTTTGTTTCTGTTGCTTCAAGTCTCTTCGTTATCTGAGAGGAGATTGTCCAGCATTCACTGCCATATAGAAGGACTGCTATTACGTACAAGGTTTGGTTCAGGTTTGTTTGGCGTATGGCCGAGTAGTTAGAACGCTTGCTTTCTGACCATGAAGGAGGCTATCACAGCGTGCAACACCTTTGGAAATTTTCTTAAAAACCTTACCAAGTGTTGACCCAAGCCTTAAGATTAAAATTGGGTAAACAGGAGACATCGATGGTTGGAAGACGTTTTGTACCTTGGTTTGCAATCTTCGTTGAGATGATATCTCGTATTCAAAAACAAACGGATGTAGGGCCGTCGATCCACATGTGTATCAGCTATCGGAAGAAGTCCATGACGTTCTCGTCAGTCAGTCAGTTAAGTGCTATACGTGAAATACGCTATGGCCGATCATGTCTTGAAAGAGACATGACTGACTGGGTAGAATAGTACCCCGCAGTAGGTTACCATTGCTTTCAGTCTTAGACTGGTTGCCAGCCAAGGCTATAGAACCCAGTCAGTCCTGTTATTTGACTCATAGCTAGAGGGGAAAGAGATGTATTATATTATAAAGTAGTAATTAGTGGAGGATTACTTCAAAACAATACAAAACTGATCCCCCACTTTATGCTTAGTAAAAGTCTTAATCCTATTTTTAACTATTATATTCAGTCAGTCAGTTAAGTGCCATACATGATTTACGCTTTGGGCGATCATGTCTCTTTCGAGACATGACTGACTGGGCAGAAGATTAACAAAGCCGCTCTGTTCTTGTTTTAATCCCGGTCTGATTCTGTTGCATGTTTTATTCACCAGAATTCGGATGATAAGTTTTGTTGTATGGCTCATTTTTTTATTGTCCAATAAAGTCCACATTCGTTTTTACCTGGCTTCTAGGGCAGAGCCCTAAATGTACTTAAATCTATTTAGGTCTATCACTGCTGTATATCAGGATTCTTATTTAGAATTTGACCTTTTCCCAAACTGGCAGCTGACCACAACAAGAAAACCCAGTCTTCCCTGCTATTTAACACATAGCTGGGAGCAAAATATGTATTCATATCTTTCTCGATGGTATTTACCCGAAGGTTAATGTATCGAGGCTTAGGTCTATATTACATTAAAACACTGGTACTCGTCTGATCATCGAAGTTAAGCAACGTCAAGCTTAGTCAGTACTTAAATGGGTGAACTCTGAGAATACCAGGTGATGTAAGCTTGTACTTGCTTGGAGTGCAATGGATAACTGCTCAGAATGAGAACTAGGACAACCGAGTTCTAATTCCAATAGGGTCTGTTAAATTCTCTTACGCTAACAAAATTCATTGGGCCAGCACCGTTGGGCAAAGGGCTGCTTTCTCCCCATGAATCTGGGAGAAAAATTTAAGTCTTTGGTTTTTACTGTTTTACATTTTACATGGTCCTGGGTATGACGGTAAACTGCATCCGGCAGCAAGGCCTCTGATTGGGAGGTTGTGAGGAGCATGGAACAACCTCTTAATTGCTGTTGTTCCCAGGTCCACCCGTTAGTGTCCCAGCTATGGGCAAATAGTCAACCCCCCAGACTAGAGTCAAAACACTATGAAAGTATAAAAATAAATTTTTATAGAAAAATATACATTTTTGAAGGAAAAATATTACCAACAATATAGTTTTGAAGAAAAAAGAATTACCATAATACATTTTTTAAGGAAAAAAAGTATTACCAGCAATAATTTTTTGAATGCAAACTAGAAGACATCTTCAGTTTCTAAAATAAAAATTTTAAAGATTTCATCAAAATCTGATTAAATCAAACTTCTCACTATAATTGAACATAAAAATACCTTAAAACGCCACCTTTTTGGTATTAAATAACCCACAGAGGTTGATATACCTTTAAACAAAACTCAAATCAAACCAAAACATTTTACATTAAGCACTTTTCTTGTACTGTGTGTACACTCTTTGTCAAATTATTATATATACACTACCGGCCATAATTATTAGGACACCACAGTGCCCTAAAAAATTGATGTATTTCATACTATTTTCCAGTATTCATCGCCAATGCGCAATATTATTAAGCATTTGGTTTATATATATTGTAAACGATTTAGTTATTATTTATACAGCCTTACTGTGAATCAGTGGTTATTCTATTTATTGGTTCGAGGCAGCTCGAATTTTAATGAAGTCTATCCCGCCAACAGTCACTATCCCTTATCAAGTTCGGAAGCTCATTAAGGCGGCATTCTGTGTCATAATATACCTGGTCAATGTAATTGGTTTCTGGGCGACGAACCCGTTTTGCGCCATACCTGTGCCCAGAAGAGTAGATCACTCGCAAGTTCTTGATTTGCTCAAATTATCACCGTTGGGTGCTTAGAGCTGTAATTTAGTTGGATGTTGTGTCTACTTATGTAAAGTATAGCTCTCGGCATCCAAGTGTAGTTTCCATCAAGCTATGACTCAAAGGTTTTAGTTAATGTCTAAACAGAGGCACCAGACATTAAAATCGAATCTACAGTGACACGAAAGAATCTTCGTTCAAGTATTTCGTGAATGGAATCCGTAGCACAATAGGCATTTTTCTGTATTTTTGAGATGAAGAATTATCATCATTTACATTATTTACATACAGATTGTTGTTTTCGTCTTTGATGCTTGTATAAGATAATAAATTAAATCAACTCTCTTCTAGACTTTTACAAAAATTCACAACGATGTGTGAAATCCTGGTTTTCCCAAATAGAAAAAGTATTGACCATGTGCTCAACGAAAAAGTCGAAACTAGATTTCGCAAGTCGATGTTAAAATGATTTTTGACCAATGGGAGCAACTTGTAAGACTCGGAAGGACTTGGCGATCCAGTGTGAAATTCAAAAGGACTATATAAATGACCTCGGCGTCAGTCAAGAGACGGGTGCCGAGAGACGAAAGAACTAAAATGTAACGTCAATTTAAAATCGACCCGGAAATAAGGTCAGGTCGCACCTTGTTCTCTTTCTCCTGATCTCTTTCAACAATTACTACGACAAATATTTTGTACGAACTCTACACTTAAACTCTTAATAGTGTTTCTAATTGATCATTAACTTCCACAACTTATATTATTCGTCCCTGTAATAAATTTCTATTTAACATTCAAAATGTATATTTTATTATTCCACTCTGCATAAACTTGTAAGCTGTAGAGAGTTCGATTAAGTCTGACACAAGGCCGAATCAAAGAAACATTAACCAGCTCCCAACGGTTCATGCTATTACAGTATAATCCAGATATAAGATAAACCCGGATATAAGAGAGATCTTCTATGGTCCCAAAGTAGAGCCTGTGGTAATTTATATAAAATAGACCAAACCCTGATATAAGAAAAACCCAGATATAAAAGAACTTTTATCCGTTCCCAGCAAGTCTCTTATATCAGGGTTAAACTTTGAGCCGTGAAATTAAAATAAGTTAAAAGATATAAAAATGTTGAGTAAAATCGATTGCGTATTCAATCTGTTCTCGTCGTTTCTTTTAATAAAGTAAATAAAACAATAATGAACATATTTAGCCTCATAACTTAAAAAAACAGTCGGTTTTTACTTTTTCTTAAAAAGAACAAATTAATGGGATTAATATGTGTCAAGGTGACTTACACTTTTTAAAATATTATTTTCTGTCTTTATACAAAATCCTTACACTAAACTTAACCAGTTTGAGAACTTTTCTTCGCACGTTAGATATAAAATCGTATTATATGATGACGCCAACGTCGCCCATCAAGATATAATACATTTTCTTTGTTCTTATTTTATTCTCTTGTATTTTTTTTTTTATAGAAACGCATGTTTTAACTCAGCGTAAGCGTTCGTCGAGATTTTATGAATGATATTTTTTCCTGTGAGTTTCTTTTTTACTGTCTCCATCTTCAGTAAAATTCCAAATACTGTCTGGATAAGGTCACGTAAGAGAGTTGGGAAGAAATCTGTAAATTCGAGAAGAAAAACAAAAAAATAAAAAGATAGCTAATGTTAGGGTAGGGCAAGAAAAAAAAAATGCGGAGCACTCTTCAGCTTCCGTCTCTTCCATCATAGCGCTGGTTATAAAGGCCTTGCCGGAAGTTATCTCTCCTCCGTACAAGCGCTCGCGAACCGGTCGAGACACCGGAAGTCGAGATTAACACCAATAATATCGCGCAAAATGGCTATGATGCTCCAAATAATGGTGGGGGTATTTTTTCATCATTTTTATTTTTTCATTTTTCATGTGTAAATTTTTTTTTATCGTTTTAATCTATTTTTACATTCCACGTTTTTTTTTCCTCATAAATATTGATTTTGGGTTGTAATTGATAATTTCCAGCGTCTGAATTAGGGTATTTCATTTTTAATAAAATATTTTAGTGAAAAAAAAATCCTATTTTTTAAATAACATCGCTTTTATTGGTTCGATTTTTTTAAAAAATGCAGATTGTTTTTTAATCCATTTTTATAAATATTTTTTATTTGTCTAGCAATTATAGTAACATCAATTATTTTCATATTACAACTTGTGGTCATAGAAATAGGGATTGCTGTGGGCGGAATTTAAACCAATAATTCTATTCTTTATCAAGATTCAGCTAATAATTTAAATCAAATGTATGTTATTTAACATATTCTAAGAATATTTATTATGAATACAAATGAACTCATTTGTCTGTGAAATACGGCGACAGCGTGAAGCTCAGAAAACATTCCAGGCAAACACTCGAATGACTGTCATGCAAAAACTAAAACACTAGTCAGAATAGATGAACTAATTGTTAACTGGTGAAATATACATGCAAATATATATATATATATATATATATATGTATTAGCAGTATAGCTCGGCGTTACTCAGGTGTAATGAAAACTTTAAAACAAATCCATGGTCCTGGATCTCAGACTCTTTTGACGTTGGCACGAAAAACGTAGGTTGTTAAGACTAAGAACTACAATTATACCTACTTAGAGCAAAACCCGAAACAAAAACTAAAATAAAAGAGCTGAAAACCTGATTTTTATCAGACCCGATATATATATATATATATATATATATATATATATATATATATATATATATAAAGGAAAACTCAACACATTGTTTAAAGTGGTTATAAATTATAATTCATTTCTATGAACCAAATTAGCTCATTTCATCAGACCACACTATATTCGTTTCATTCGGTAAAATTTTACAGAATGGAACGAATATAGTATGGTCTGATGAAATGAGCTAATTTGGTTTATAGAAATGAATTATAATTCATAATCACTCTAAATGATATTTTGAGATTTCCTTTATATATATATATATATATATATATATATATAAGCATTTGTATATGGTCAGTACTTAGATGGGTGACCTCTTAGGGAAGTCCAGATGCTGTAAGCGTTCAGTGACGATGTACGTTGTGGTGCAGTTGATGTCGGCTTGGAAAGAGAAATCGGTGAGCCGAGTTCGAATTCTAGTTGAGTACCCTGCATTCAATTAAGCACTGGTACCCTTAGGAAATGTATTAACTGTCACTTCCCTCCAGTTATGGGTTAAATAAAAGGATGGGGCCTGGAGGCAACCCATCTAATGTTGGTGTCACAAATACCCTTGGTAGCCCTGGCGAAGCATCAACTATTCAGCTATTTGACAAGATTATGAATTTCGCTATAAACTGCGCCAGGGTTCCAAATGTACAGGGAATAATGGAGGGGTGTAGTGAGTTCTATCTCGGCCAAGGACGCAGGAAGACGACGATATATATATATATATATATATATATATATATATATATATACATATAGTATTGGGACAGCAATGTTTCGTTGAATAAGACAACCTTTTTTGTTACTGTCATCTTCTTTTTCGATGAGTTGTGACCCTTTAGGACATAAGCTTTCATGGTCCTCCACATCTTCCTATCGCTTTATTATATAACTCCTCCAGAACCCTGCTCAAGTATGTTATGTGCAGCTTTCCCCTGTCTCAATATCTGACCTGTGAGTATCAGATTCCCCAAGTCCTTCTACCTCATTACATGTCCCAGGAACTTCAGCTGTCTTTAGTATGCTTAAATTTTGGCTTTTAGTGAGAGTTAAGGATATAAGGGAAGTGAAGGGATTGTTATGTTAAGGGATGTAAAAATTGTTAGTCGTGTCTATTGTCTTAATGACTTTTGGCCAATTCCTTTGTTATGTTCAAGGCGTTGGTTGTTAATTGTTAATGCTGATATCTAAATGGCACCAGAAAATATTTGATTACATTAGAAATGTCTTTTGTCTGGAACCCAATCTTCTTCTTCTTCTTCTTCTTCTTCTTCTTCTTCTTCTATGCACCATGTCCCTTCAGGACGTTGGTGATCATGGCCCTGCACATCTCCCTATCCCGTGTAGATCTTAACAACCCCTGTTATTCCGCTGAAATCCCTCTCCGCCATTTATCTACTAAAGTCCATCAAGTATGTCACGCGTTGCTTTCCCTTGTCTCTCCTTTGCTCCATCCATTCAGTGAGCATCAGGTTCTCTAAGCCCTCTTTCCTCATTACATGACCCAAAAACTTCAGCTGTCTTTTCCTGCTGCTAAGTATCTGTTTCCTTTTCGTGTCTGTACGCTCCAAAACTTCATTGTTGCTCACATGTTCTATCTATGGTATCCTCAGCATCCTCCTGTAGAACTACATTTCAGCTGCTTCAAGTCTTTCTTTCATCTTTGATGAGATTGTCCAGCATTCGCTGCTCTATTGAAAGGCACATATCACATAGCAATCCAGTATTCTCTTCTTTGTTTGCCCTAAACTTTTCCTGTCTCTTAATACTCTTCTCAGCTTCTGGAATACATCTTTGGCCATAGACTTCCCAGGTATTTAAATTTCTGTGCCTGTTTGATTTTAGTCTCCGCAAATTGTAATTGGCATTTGGACTCCTCTTTTGACTGATTAGCATGCATTTACATTTCTCGTAGTTTATTGAAATAACCGATCAAAATTGAAAATCGGAGAACCGTGTTTTAATTCCAGTCGGGTTTGTTCTATTCACATAGGCAAAAGTATGACTGCCGTCATATTTCTTGGAAAAAGTATGAATTCACATCTTCTCGTCACAGTTATGGGTTTTGTAGAACGACATTTCGACTGCTTCACGTCTTTCCTTCATCTTTGATATTGTCCAGCATTTGCTGCCATATTGAAAGGCAAACAACACGTAACAATGCAGCAATGTTTTCTTTGTTTCCAGAGAAATCTTCCTGTCTCTCAATAGTCTAGTCAGCTGAACCAATCAGGTAAACTTTATAATTTTACGATTGCATTGCTTATATTCTCTGTATTTACAATTTTAGATCCATAATTTACTCTGTTATTACACAAAAGAAAGAATAAAATTTCTCGATCTTTAAATGCAAAAGAAACAAATTTTTTTCCAAAATCTTAAACCAATATCGCAATGCAATGGATGTGCGTTGTGGTGCAGTGCATATTGTCTCAGAATGAGAAATCGAATTCCAGTTGAATAGATTGAATTCACTTACGAGCAAATACCATTAAAAAAAAGTATTAATTAATCTCTTCTCTCCAGTGATGGGTTAAATAACAGGGTAGATTGGGCTTTATAGCCTTGTATGGCAACCAGTCTACCGCAGAAAGTAATGGCAACCTACAGCGGGATAATCATCTACCCTGTCAGTAATGTCTCTTTCAAGACATGATCTCCCAAGCGATTGTTACGTATGGCACTTAACTGACTGACTGAATATAATAGTTGGAAACATAATTAAAACTTACACTGGGCATAAAGTGGGGGATCTGTTTTCTATTGTTATGACGTACTAAACTGATCCCCCACTAATCATACTTAATATAATAATGTAATATAATCTATCACTTCTTCCAGTTATGGGTTAAATAACAGAACAGATTGGGTTTTATAGCCTTGGCTGGCAACCAGTCTATCGCAGAAAGTAATGGCGACCTACAGCGGGATAATCATCGACCCAGTCAGTCATGTCTCTTTCAAGACATGATCTCCCAAGCGTGTATTACGTATGGCATTTAACTGACTAAATGGATTAAATGCGGTAAAATGGCAAAATAACAAACTGATATACATAAACTCCAATCCTATCAGAGGTTTCTTAGTGCAGTATTAAAAATGAAACTGAAATTTTGAACGTTAGGAAAGAAAAAGAACAAAGGAGGAAAGAAAGGAAAGGGAAAATGGAGGAAAAAAAAGAGAAAAAGCATGTATTCTTTGGGGCCAAATTCCAAAATGAATCTTCGCTCTGATTAGTTAAAAGAAACACACATGTAAATTTTATATCTTCACACATACATAAACAGCAACCCGAAGGTTTTTTGTATTTAAATGTAAATCATTTGTACAACCAACATAAAAAAATTCCTGATGAAGAGAATCTATCTTGAAACATAGAAATTTGCGTGTCGCAATATACAATTAATTCACAATTATATGATTATATTAAGCTCTATAATAGTTATTATATTGAGCACTGTTTATAATAAAATAAATGCCGGGGCACTCAAAATAGTGAAACCTTGGGTCATTTTCACCTGGATTTATATATATATATATATATATATATAACATAGTACACTTGGTATGCAATCCAAGTAAATTCCGATAAAGACGAACTCAAGAGAACTCAATGCTAAAATCTTTTATAAATTATATATATATATAGAGAGAGAGAGAAAGAGAGAGAGAGACAGAGACGAAGAAAGGAAAATAAACTAAGAATATTCTTTTCGAAGGAAGACAGAAATATGATATAAAATTTCATCATTTTTTTTAACTTTCACACACACACACGCAAAAAAGAAGTATTTTCTTTTCTCTCGCTGTAATGTCGTCAAGGTTTTTCCAAAACGTAAGATAATATTTTTGAGCTGGGACGCGCACATTTACGCAAAAAAAAAAAAAAACGAAAAAAAAAACAAAAACAAAACAAAAAACAAAAAAAAAAAACCCGTAAACGCACATGACTATAATATAATAGAAAATATAATTTTAAGGTTAAGCCATATTTACCGGGTAAAAGTTTTCAATATCAGAGATGAAACGTATGAAAATAGGCAAGTGGACACTGAGGTCAACACCAAGTGGCGACAAACTGTTTCTTGCTTGAAAACAAAGCCAGTAGTTATTATGTTTTAATTTATTCAAGAGACTAATATTATTTGTTAATCCTTTTCTTATTGTTTATTATCGTTTACTCAATAATTTGATTCCATTGTTCGGACTGTTGTCTTCATCTTTATTGCTATGTTTACGACGTTTCATTCTTCAGGTGCTAGGAATTTCGAACCGAACACATGGGGTATATTATTCTCATTCCATGTCTGATGTCACTTCTGGATACTATGTAGTTATCTTCCTCTAACCTAACTCTCCAAGTTAATTGTTTATCACTGCTGTAGCCTGATATTGAATTCCCAACACTTTGGATTAAGTCACTGGAACTAAAAAATGCCCTTATTCACTGGGCCATGTATCCTTGGGGATCCCAGTGATCGAAATAAAAGATTCCGTTCGAAATTTCTAGCACCTGAAGAAGACCGGAGCATACAATGGCTGAAACGTCGTATAAATGGTAATAAAAATGAGGACATCAGTTCGAAAATTGTAAATAATGTAAATACTACCTCATCTTAAAAGTATAATAGACAAATAAATATTTGTTGTTGTTTATTAATATTAAATTTATTTTGTTAATATGTACATATGAGCAGATGTGCGTTGTGTTGCAATAGATATCGACTCGGAACGAGAAATCGGGGAGCCGAGTTCGAATTTCAGTTGAATTCGTTGCATTCACTTACGCACAAATACCCTTGTGAAAGATATTAATCTCTTTCTAGTTATAGGTTAAATAACAGGACAGAATGCGTTATATAGCCTTGGTTGGCAACCAGTCTATCGTATAAAGTAATGACAACCAAACTGCGGGATAATCTTCTGCCCAGTCAGTCATGTCTCTTTTGAGACGTGATCGCCCAAGCGTGTATCACGTATGGCACTTAACTGATATGTGCATTTGCAATTTGTTGATTTGTTTATCATTTACTTAATTAGCTTATTTCGATTTTTCTTTTGCCTGTGATGCTTATTTTATTTGCTTCAATTCTCTACTTTGACTAATGTATGTTACATTTTCTGATTTGTACATATTGCATTTTTTATAGCGGCATTTTACAAGGCATTTGTTTTTTGTTTTCAGTTTTTATGTAAAGTAGTTAAAATTTGTGTTTTTGTCTCTCTACATATAATATGCATACACCTCTTTTGTATATCAGTACTCTATTTTAAATTCATTTAAGAGAGTATTTTAACACCCGTTTATATATATATATATATATATATATATATATATATATATAGGGTGTCCATAAAGTTCGTGTGCACTTTAAAAAATTTATAACTTTATTTGTGTTTGCGATTGAAACAATTTGTAAAAAGGATTAGAAAGAAGTAAATCTATATTTTTAAAGCTTTTATTGAAATTTTATTTAAGTTTCCACATGTCCTCCATCATTAGCAATACAAAGGGTAATACAATTTTGCAGTTCACGGAAAGCATTTGTCAACTGATTTACAGTAATGCCTGAAATCACAGTTATTTTAGCTTTAAACTCTTCTTATGAACCTTGGTTTGATTGCATACACAATTGTTTTCACGTGACCCAATAAAACATCTAATGGAGTCAAATCTGGCGAACGTGGTGGCCAATAAAATGGTCCACACCTTCCGATCCATCCGTTTACTTATCTAAAGATTTTTGCAAATTTGTAATAAAGAATTATTCAATAACTATACTTAAAACTAGGTACATTAAACTTTATAACAGATTTACTGTTTTACAGCTTATTTCTATCGTAAATACAAATAAAGTTATAAATTTTTAAAAGTTCACACGGACTTTATGGACACCCTGTATAGATGCTTGTATGTATGTATGTATGTATGCATGTATGTATGTATGTATGTATGTATGTATGTATGTACACATAAATAAATTGACAAGCACACTCAGCTATAAATACTTGGACAGTTACTATTTCCCATATTTATTCACTCCCTCTGTCTGTCTCTGTCTCTCACTTACTCTCCTTCTCTCTCTCTCTCTCTTTATATATATATATATATATATATAAAGAGAGAGAAAGGATGATATGCTTTTACATATGGCTGTATTAATGGTGAAAAAGTTCTTAATAGCGAAGATAGATTGTAAGTATATTGTGTATACTGTTGACAGAGGAATAAACACTGGATGGAATCGTCAGTTTCAGGCCTCAAACGATTTTCAAATGAAGTGTCGTTACTCATTCTGGGAGCTATAAGATATCTATGTTCTCTCTCTCCCCACTCTTTCTCTCTCTTTCTCGCCGTCTACACACATACAAACAAAGACACACACGCACTCACTCAATCCCACATATATTCGCACATATGCACACAGACACATATACACACATTTACATACACGTGCAGAAAGTTATACACATACAAGCCCAAATGATCGCGCATGTGTACACGTATGCATGCACATACAGACACATGCATACAGATATTTATTAACAAATATTAAATAAATTTCCTTTGCTCGCCTTTAACCGCCTCCTCCATTACATCTCAAATTTAAAAAAAAATATAACAAAACTCCTGTTTTAAGTATTCATCAAAATTAATTTTAAATTAAAATAAAAAATAAAATATGCAAATCACTAAAAACATTGATGTTGTTTTAACATTTTGTTTTTTCTCTAAATAATTAAAAAAAAACACTAGTAAAATGCCAAGATGAAATGAACCCGTAAAACTGGGGGGTCGCTAAATATTAATAAAATATTTTAAAGCCTAAAACAACTTGAAAAAAAAATTGGATGATATGGGGTGGGCATTTTCAGAATCATGTTGAGAAGATGAAGGCAATGAAAAAAAAAAAAAAAAATGAAAAACTGATGGGAAAAAATATAGGATTTTTTCTTTTGTGAAGGGAACGGTAAAGAAAATGTTTCGTCATTTACTCGTTTGTTAGAAAGGGGAAAATACAAATCAGCTTTAATGTCACAAGTCTACTGTTTATTGATCCAAGTGTCTTTATTCTTAAATTATTATCCATAAACATAAAAAGAAGGTTAGCCTTTAAGAATTTCGAAAAATGTTATTTCATACTACTGATTAAAGAATACCAGAATTCATTCATCAATTACCTTCTTTTTCGTTACAGACTGAACAGCTGAAAAAAGCCGTAGAACATATCGGTCAAAAAGTTGTAGTGACAAAAAAAAAAAAAAAAAAAAAAAAAAAAAGAAAAGAAAGAAAAAAGAACACAAATAATTCCAATATTCCGATTGATTCAAATTGATTCTATTTGTTTTTCCAGGCAATAATTCTGTTACAAAAATTCTTTCTATTTTCGCTGATTATTGCTAGTTTTCTTCATTTCTCTCCTTAAAAATTTTTGCAGTCAAGAGAAACTATTCAATTAATACCAGAAAATTAATTAAATCAGATGTGAAAAAATGTAATGCATTATATTCCGAAAACAGTAGCCATATTGTTGCCATGTTCGTAGTTGATATTATTAAGTGTTAGATTTTTCTTTTTTGTTAATAATCCTTCCAACTGGTGTATGTATACATGGTATACCACATGCTAAAAGTTTGCCTCCTTCTATAGAGCGCCCATAGCTCAGAGGTAGAATCGCCGACTGACGCCAATCCGATCGGATGTCTAATCATACTGATGAGCAGTGATACAGCAAAACAGATCTGTCTGCAGATGACTACACACATATATATATATATATATATGAAATGAATTGTTTGAACATTATTTTTTATCGATACTCGTATTTAAGTAAATATTGTTTTTAATGAAACACTATTATATATTTATATCTACCGGCCTGATTATTTACGATAAATTTTTATTACGAAAATGTGTGTCATTCGGCAGGATTCGAACATGCGACCCCTATCTATATAGGGGAAGCTACCATTTGATCTGGCAACGTCTTAGACCTCTCGACCACGAATAGCCTCCAGTCTAAACGAGGTTTTTATCTCGTGGTCGAGAGGTCTAAGATGTTACCTGATCAAATGGTAGTTTTCCCGATAGGGGTCGCAGGTTTGAATCCTGTCGAATGGCACACATTTTCGTAATAAAAATTTATCGTAAATAATCAGGCCGGTAGATATAAATATAAAAATACTGTTTCATTAAAATATCTACTTAAATACGAGTATCGATAAAAAATAATGTTCAAACAATTCATTTCAAATTGTCGGTTGCTTATAACCAAGTTTCGTTAAAAATCGTTGATTTCCGTAATATATATATATATATGCAAATTTCGTTAAAAATCCCAGACAAAGTATTATAGTTAAGTTTTTTATATAATTTTTCAGATTTTTTTCTTTTCAGAATATATAAAACTTAACCAAATGTTTTATTTTTCCGAGCGCTTTCAGCTATGTATTTCGACATTATCGAAAATTAATTTTATTTTACGTTTAACTGAATATGCATAGCGTTTATGTATGTGGTTAGTCATATGTATGCTTTATATTCCGAACACGGTAACCATACTACTGCCATCTTCATAGTTGCTATTAGTTAGTGTTGGATTTTTGTTAATAATCCTTCCATAATTTTTAGCCTCTTTTTTCGCATGTAAAAGATGCTACAGCCATTTGAACCTTCAAAATTAGCTGAGTTTATTCTATTATTTTTTTAGTATATATTTTCTTCAACGACCATTGTCTGACAACGTTTTTTTCAAGTATATTATTTATCCCATAGCTGGAGACAAGAGAAGGATTCATACCTTTCCCAATGGTATTTGTGCGTAGGTGAATGCAACGAATTCAAATAGAATTCAGACACGGCTTTTCGATTTCTCTTTACTAGCCGATATCAACTGTACCACAAAGCGGACCATTTCCAAATTCATTGAACGATATCCGGATCAACAGACACCAGAAGAAGCCCGGAAGCCACAACTACCAAAACATTTTGATAA
Source organism: Ascarosepion bandense (assembly GCA_037127315.1). Taxonomy (NCBI): domain Eukaryota; kingdom Metazoa; phylum Mollusca; class Cephalopoda; order Sepiida; family Sepiidae; genus Ascarosepion; species Ascarosepion bandense. The sequence continues at coordinate 1,401,593 of JBBBDQ010000376.1, read as the reverse complement.
TAACAACAAAGATGAGGCAAATAGTCCATGTGTACATAATATAAAGATCAATGCTGTACTTTTGATTTCAGAGAGTAAAACTTCAATTACGATTGCTTCATTATAAAGTGAAATTAAGTTAGATTGAATGATTATACAAATTAAATGTCGAATGTGAATCGGACAAGTGAGTATTAAATACAATTTTTACGTTCAATAAGACTATTATTTCCTTCTACTAATGAACTATGAGCGTCAATATGGCACATTTTTTATACAAATAAGCTTGGAAAAACGTTGTCAAACATTTGGATAAACATTTGGATAATTTTTGGATAATTTTTGTATCATTCATATTCTGAAAAAAAAAATCTGAAAAATTATATAAAAATACTTAACCATAATACTTTGGGATTTTTAACGAAACCTGCATATATATATATATATAGTCAGCCACAGACAGATCTGTTCTGCTATATCACAGCTCATCAGTACGGTTAGAAAACCGATCTAATTGACGTCAGTCGGCGATTCTACATTTGAGCTACGAGCGCTCGGTAGAAGGAGGTAAACTTTAGCGTGTGATATACCAGTAGTGAGAGTGTTCTTTGTTTTTTTTTTTGTTTTTTTTTTTTAATCATCTCACCCCAAGCAAGGCATTCCACTGCCACTATTGCGCATGGGGCTACATAGAGGAAGGTAAAGAGAAGGAGTGGTTAGACATAGGGAATGTCAGGAGGAAGGTGACAGATGAGTAAGGATACCGAGGATGAGGGTTGGGCAGATGGGAAGAGTGTTTGATAGAATGGGGGCAGGTTAGTGTGTTAGGAGGTGTCTATTGACCTTACATTTAAACTCCTGGAGATTATAGCCGTCGGGGAAGCAATCATTTGGAAGAGAATTCCACAGTCGGGAAGTGCGAGGAAAATTCATTACAGAATGAACAATGCGTAGATGCTAGAGTAGCTACTGTTTTTTCCATGTCTACCATTCTTCTAGAGTGCTCAATCAGGGTGTGAGAGCGTAGTCATATATATATATATATATATATATATATATATATATATAAATGCGATAGTAAACGGCTAAAGAAGTTTCCGATCGCGTCTGAGACAATGAAAATTATGAAAAATTCTTGTACTCCCTTATTTCTACTGAACGGGGAAAAAAGTAAGGACGCTTGAAAAACGAAATTAAAATAATAATGAAATCTTGTCTGCCATATTTATATATTTTTTTCAGAATATAAATTATATAAAAATTGTCCGATTTTTTTTATTCATCTAGGAGCATTCGGCTATATAGTTAGCTATTATCAAAAATGAACTTCGTTTTACTTTTAACTCAATATGTAGTTTGTTTTATGTATGTGTGCTGACTCATAGCAATGCTTTATTTTCCAAACACGGTGAACGCATTATGGCCGTGTTCATAGCTGATGTTGTTAAGTGTTGGCTTTATATGTATATTCTTTTAATCGTGTCACCCCGAGCAAAGCGGTAACGCCACTGATGTGCAAGGGGCTACATAAGAGCAAATAGATTAGGGGGCTACATAAAAGTAAAAAGATTAGACAGGAGAGAGTGAAGAGAGTGAAGAAAAAGACGAACCAGTTAGAAGGGAGCAACAGAAAGATGGGAATACAGGTGTAATGACAGTTGCAAAGGTGATGAGAAAGGAATGTTTTTTTGTTTAATAATGCTTCCAGTATTTTTTAGTCTTTTTTTTTTTTTACAAGTGGATGATATTATATTCGTATTATCAGGGTGTCTGTTACAGATTTGTTAGATCTTCAAAAATTATTCAGACGAACTCAAGTCACTGGTGCCTCCTCAACAGGTGTTTACTCGTGCAACCAGATTGGCAATTGGGTCCCACCCATTCACATTTAGGTTAGCCAAATGCAGACGACAATTCTACTCCTTCAGCTTCTTCTCTAGCACTTACCGCCTGTGGAACTCGCTCCCATATTCTTGCTTTCCTGACGGCTACAACCTCCAGAAATTTAAATGCAATGTCAAAACTCATCTACTAACCACTTGACTCTAGCCCTTCCACCCTCCCCAATATCCTTCCCTTTCACTCCACCCTTGAAACTGTCATCACACCTGCATTCTCATCTTTCTATTGCTCCTACCTATTTGGTTTGTACTCATCTTCTCTCTCTTCTAATCAATCTTCTTTCAGTTAAGTAGCCCCCCGCTCATTAGTGGCATTTCCGCCTTGCTCGGGGTGAAATGAATAAAAAAAATAATAAAAAATAAAAAATAAAGAAATTATCCACAGCACCTTGTGTATAATTTTTAGAGGAACTTCCGGATATAATAATAATAATAATAATAATAATAATAATAATAATAATAATAATAATATATATGTGTGTGTGTGTGTGTGTGTGTGTGTGTGTGTGTACGTTTATGTGGATGCTGTCATCTGCCTACACAATAAGAATCATAAGTATCTCGGTCATAAATATTAGTTGGCTTCCGATAATAGCTCATATGTTTGCCAAGAATTCTTCAAACCAGAAAGGCTTTTAAAAGTTCTGTCATACTACTGAAATATGTATATATTCATATATAGAAAGATATCATCGCAGTATATATATATATATATATATATACAGCATTTTTTCATTAATACAGGTTTCATTGAATAATATAGACAACTTCTGTCTATTTATTTTGTGTAAGATCAGTTCGTATGATCTGATTAGCTTGATAGTGTTGTCATGGAAAGACGACAAGAAATCGCAGTAATTGTTGATGTTTTTATCAGGTTTGAGCTTTCGGCTTACATAAGCCATTATCAAAGGATGAACATTTAAAACAAGAAAATAATAAACGAAAACTTAAAATTCTAGAAGCTATCTACATCAATCAGTTTAAACCTAGCTTAAATAAAATAAATTTCGACACCTCCACTAACATACTCCAATGCTTTTAATCGAAGGGAGAGGTCATAGTTATTATACTTACCCCCTACACCCATAGTAGTAGCAGTTCCCAGACCAATCCCTCATGCCACTATACTCTCATTTAACCAAAAAACTACTACCACCATTTCGTTCTCGGCCTGCGGTCATCTGCGACGCCGAAAGTGGACGTGTTTAATATTTTCTGTATAACTCCACTCTATTAATAATTTAAATGTCCTATGTTCACTGTATATTAAATGTTCATCCTTTGATAATGGCTTATGTAAGCTGAAAGCTCAGACCTGATAAAAAAATCAACAAGTACTGCAATTTCTTGTCTGTTCATGACAGCACTATCAAGCTAATCAGATCATACGAAAGGATCTTACTCAAAATAGACAGAACTTGTCTCTCTCTCTCTCTCTCTCTCTCTCTCTCTCTCTCTCTCTCTCTCTCTCTCTCTCTATATATATATATATATATCAGGCGTGCTTCCTGGAGAGTAAAACATTGCGCCTCCTTGGTCTCATACATTCAACGGACCGCAAGTGGAATGACTCTATCGAATCCATTGCTAAATCCACTGCTATGAAAGTCGGTTCTCTGTGCAGGGCCCCGGAAGTTTTTTTCCGTCTGAATCTATCCTGCACATATATACATCTACCATCCGCCCGTGCATTGAATACTGCTGCCACATCTGGTCAGGTGCCCCTGCTATTCTCTACGGGGTTCTTGACAAAGTACAACGGAGAGTCTGTAATGTGATCGATACCGACTTGGCAGACCGGCTTCAGTCTCTCTCTCTCTCTCACCGGCATGACATGGCTTCCCTGTGTCTCTTCTATAAATACTTTCACGGCTTCTGCTCCGATGAACTTAGATCACTGGTGCCCCCTAGGTACGAATTTGCATGAGATACGAGATTAGCAACTAGATCCCACCCTTTTACAGTGAAACCGATAAAATGTAATCGCAACTTCTACTCCAACAGTTTCTTTTCTCGCACTTCCCGACTGTGGAATTCCCTTCCACATGATTGCTTCCCCGACGGCTACAATCTCCCGGAGTTTAAATGTAAGGTCAATAGACACCTCCTGACACACTAACTTGCATCCATTCTCTCAAACACTCTTCCCATCTACACAACCCCCAGCCTCGGTATCCTTACCCGTCTATCACTCTCCTTCTGACATTTCCTATATCTAACCACTCTTTCTCTTTACCTTCCCCTATATAACCCCATGTGCAATAGTGGCAGTGGAATGCCTTGCTTGGGGTGAAATGTTTGAAAAATATATGGTAGTATTTTTAGTATATGTTTATAAGAAAAAACATAGTTTACTGCCATATATAGTAATATATAGTACTATATTTAGTACTATATAGTAAATATATAGTAATTCTATCGCACTCTCCAAATACTACTGATAATTGAAAGATGAAAATAAAACTTCAGTTAAATGGAAACTTATTAACAAAAGCTAGAACATGCAAATCGTTACATAAAATATCTCTCCTTGTTTACAAGAAAAATCCATATGATTAAATTTCCCCCCAAATTTTTCCTGTCTGACAAGGTCCTAATAAGATATTACTGCCACAAAAGAGCTTTTGAGTTTCGGTAATATTTTTTTTTTCATCTTTCAATTATCAGTAGTATTTAGAGAGCGAGGTCGAATTACTATATATTTTATTATTATTTTATTATTGAAAGATAGGTTATGCTGATAAATACACAGCTTAAAACTATTCTTAGTACAATCAATATATTGTTTGGTAAAATTAGTATTTTCAGTAGAGGAGATGGTAGCTTGGTATACCATGAAATTTGTAAGGCGATTGTTTTTACAGAGGACATACGATAGGTTTATGACAATTACAATATTTAGTGTTATTATCAATATTTATATTTATTGGTTATGATTAATAGCATATAATTCTTTAGGATTTTATTATTGTGTTTTTATTATCATATCATATCATCAGTGCACCTATGACTCAGTTTTAGTGTATTTTTACTAAATATTTTACGATGGGAGTTATTAGTTGGGAAGTGATTTTGAACTAGGTTAAGGAATTTATTGCCTAACTTGGCACTAACCATTTTGTTAAATGGTGCTGTGTACCAAATTATTTTCCTATTTCGATTATATTTGGTATTATTATTAATTTGCTTATGATATTTAATACCATTGCATTTATAGCCGTAGTTTTTAGGGATGTATTGTAGTAATAACTGTGTTTACAGAAAATATCTTCAGTTAAAAATATTTGCTATAAACACAGTCATAACTTTATATCGATGGACAATGACTAAGACAAATAGGCAGTTAACTAATGATACTATATATATATATATATATATATATATATATATATATATATATATATATATATATTGGCCATGTATAATGATAATATACACGCCAAAAGGGCTGCCTCCTTCTACCGAACGCCCATAGCTCAGAGGTAAAAACGTCGACTGACGCCAATTCGGTCGGGTTTCAATCCTGGGTAAAAAGCAATCGGATCTCTAACCGTACTGATGAGCTGTGATACAGCGAAACAGATCTGTCTGCATATGACTAGAAATAATATTATATATATATGTATTGATATAAAGATAGCTATACAGACTTATATATATATATATATATATATATATATATATATATATATATATATATATATATGCAGATTGATCTGATCAGAGGTAGACTGACTGATGTCAATTCAGTCGGGTTTCAATTCTAGCTAAAACCAAACGCATGTCTAACCGCTAGCGAAACTGGTCTGTCTGCGGATGACTATATATATATATATATATATATATACCATTTGTATTCAAGTTTATATATACATAGATATCAATTTGATAAAAATAGGTTAGATGTGGTACAGAGCCGAAGCATGGATCACCCACTGGGGGTCGAACTCACTTCTCAGTCAGTATTAAACTCGCGCGGTAAGCGTGTTAACTATTACGGCAAGTCGAAGTTCTCATAATAGACCGATAGAAAGAAAGGACTAGTATTTATTATAAAATTTTTGTCTTGCATAATCATTGGAAGAGATCTGCGCAGTGTCTCCCTCGTTTATTATTCACCTTTTCTCTCATCCTAATTTCAGGCAAATATCACGTTGGCAAATCGACTGAAAAACTTCGCCTGTTTATTAAATTTTTGTTCGACAAAATAAAAACAGTCGGCTCTCCATCGAGGTTATTCATCATATCATGTGTAACTTTTTTACACACATGTTTTGACTCATTTTTATAATTAAATTTCATCTTTTCTATAAATTACTAAGACTTTCTTGTTAAATATCTGCTTTAGTTTGTTTTAATATGAATATTGTTTTGATTTTAGTATTTTTTTTATTTTTAGCAAAGAGGGAATATTTCTCGTTATTTTTTCGTCTTTTGCTGATATTTGGCAAAAAGCTATAAAAAATTAGCGACAAGAAGGATCGACTTAATTTTTCTGCTGAAAATATTTTGTTTATTGTTTAAAACTCAGAAAGAAAAAATATAAACATAAAACTCGAATAGAAAACAGTTGGTGTCTATTAGACATAATGAGAAAAAAATTAGAAAAATAAAAATATAATGGGAAGAAAAGTTTGGAAAGGAATATAAAATAAGGGAAAGAAAGAAAGAAAAATGAATGAATGAATGAATGAATGAATGAATGAAACAGTCAATAAAAACAAGTAAACAAGAAGTAAGAAGTAAGAAGAACGAAAATTTGTGGAAATAAATAAAAAAATAAAAAAAAACGGAAGGAGAATAAGAAATAAAAAGAAAAGAAAAAAAAATAAAGAACGAAAGAAGGAAATGAAGAAAACACGAAAACAACGAAAAGAAACAAAAAAGTAAGAAATTAAAAAGAAAACAAAGAAAAATTAATGAAAGAAAAACGTAAAGATATAATGAAAAGAAAAGAAAAAAAAATAAAAGAACAAAGAAGAGAACAAAGAAGAGAACAAAGAGAGAAGGAAACGTAAAAAATGAAACGTAGGAAAGGCAAAAAGAAAGAAAAAAAGAAATTCTAAAAAAAAGAAAGAGAAAATAAATCAAGAATGAAACAAAAACCAAAGGGAAGAGAAAAAAATTTTAAAAACTAGACATCGAAAAAGAAAAGAACAAAGAAAAGAACAAAGAAGAGAACAAAGGGAGAAAGAAACGTAAAAAATGTAATATTGGAAAGGCAAAAAACAGAAAAAAAAAAAAGAAATTGTAAAAAAAAAAAAATGAAAAAGTAGAAGAAAAGAAATGAAGAATGAAACGTAAACCAAAGTAAAGAACAAAAAAAAAAAAAAACAATTATAAAAAAATAGACATCGAAAAGGAGAAAAAAATATGGAAGAAATGAATATTATTTTTATTAAATAAAAGAAGGAATAAAAAGATAAAATATATATCGAAAGAAAGAAATGACTGAAAAAAGATGGATGGAAGCCATGAAGAAATGAAAAGAATAAAATAAAAACAAATACAATAATGTATTTAATATGTGTGAAAATTCAATTAAAAAAAAATTACTAAAGTAGCAAATAGTTTTATGAAAACATCATAACATTTTTAATACAAAAAACGCTAAAAGCCCCAACAAGCTAAAACAAAATGACTAACGGAAATACTTAACTTTTGATGCGCCATTTTTTAAATGTTTCTTTTCACAAACTAGTTCATTTCACAGCGTCGTTTCTCAACATTATTGGTACACTCAACGCCACCATCTTTATGACATTTCCAGCATAGAGCCAATCACATCATTTACTTTTCAGACCATATTCGTTAATGAGTTATGTTTTTTTTATCCCGTTTGTGTCAGAGTTTATTATAAGTTCCAAATATGAGACACACAGTTAGCAGCAATGTCGCTTCGGTAGAAACGCTCTACGCTTACGAACCGTGGAGAAAGGCTCTGCATGATCAATATCTTAAGTACGATGGATAAATTGTCGTTATTTTATATTTTTAATTTCGCTTGTATGCATTGTTTGTTTTTGATTTTGTCGACTGCACTTTTTATTAGGGTCAGTTGGGCACCGTCTGTGGTAAAAAAGGTTAACATGACGCAAATCCCGTTTTTTTGAGTTTTGGAAATAGCATACTGTACTGCTTGGTATTCTCGTTGAAAGCCCCAATAGAAACAATTCAGAATGTTAACGGGTTAATCTAAGGAGAGTGCGGAGGATTCGGGAAGCTTTGGATGAGTCTAATTGGTTCGGAATCTCGAAAAACTTTCTCTGATCATTCTAATAAGAAAAGAACTTCTGAAGTATTTGTCTATACTTTTGAGCTGAGATAGTATTTACATTATTTACATTGTTTGGACTGAAGAAGCCAGGAGCGTATAGCGGCCTCAACGTCGTGAATAGGGCAGTAACGATGAGGACAACAGTCCGAGTAATGTAGATAATGTAAGAACTCACAAATTTGTTGGAGACTCAACATGGAGGCCTACATTAAGTGCCGTGAGGCGGTAGTGCTGCTGGAAGACCCTATGTTTGGCATCAGGACTCTGCACCATACCACACAAGCAGGAGAACCCATTCATGACAATTTCTGCGGCCACGTAACTTCTTACATCTGGTCCCCAGACTGCAACCCCCTTGATTATTATGTGTGGGGCCCAGTTGAGCGAGAGACAACCAAAACTCCTTGTAACACGAAAAATAGACTGAAGTCAAAATTTATGGCACCATTCACCAAATTAAACCAGGAGACCATCCAGAAGAGATGCAGAAGACTCCTTGTAACATCAAAGAAGGCAAAGATTATGGTAGCATTCAATAAGGTGAACATCCAAAAGAGTTGCAAGAGATTCCGAAGTCTCTTGAAGGCAGTGGTTGAATTCAATATCGATTTTATTGAATAGATTTACACTTTAGTATTTGAAGAAATTTTTATATAATTTTGGTATATGTATCTAGTAAAATAAGATGTTAGTGATATTGTCAGTTTTGCCGAATTCATATGACATTTCCTACATCGCACCTTGTATAGTTGTTTAAGATGTCAGTCAATTAAGTGCCATACGTGATACACGCTTTGGGCGATCATGTCTCGAAAGAGACATGACTGACTGGGCAGAAGATTATCCCGCAGTAAGTTGCCATTATATTCTACGGTAGACTGGTTGCCAGCCAAGGCGATAGAACCCAGTCTGTCCTGTTATTTGACCCATAACTAGAAGGAAGAAATGGACTAATACCTTTCCGAAGGATATTTGCGCGTAAGTAAATGCAGTGAATTCAACTGGAATTCGAACTTGGCTCCCCGAATTCTCGTTCCGAGCCGATATCCACTGCACCACAACGCACATCCGCACGTTCCGATGTAGCTTTCTCCAAAAAAGACACAATTCTAGAGCCTTCTGCGTGGATCGATTTGTAATATTATATCCATAACATTTGATAATAAATACGAGAATAGAGTTTCCGTTAGTAAACTTCTGGATTCCGTCAAATTAAAGTGAGTTTAACTTTTGAGCACTAAAGTTTTTACATTAATATCGGTATGGCCAACGGCCATTCCGTTAATTTGAATGCTTTGAAACCTTTGTGGAGACATGAACCACTCAAAAATTTATTGTCAAAGAACTTGTTGTAATTCTTAGCATTTATCTTGATCAACAACATTATCATCAATTTTGAAGTGGCCAGTGGTTTTACGTCTACAAAAATATCCCTAAAATTTAATCCACCTCTCTAGCTGTTATTATCGATATCATGTTTTAATAATGATGAACCCAACGTTTAGGCCTCTCATAGTCAAACTGCTGCCCGTTGGCCACATGTGACCCTTTTGGTTTTTCTAAATGGTACGATCAATTTCAGAATGATAATAAAGTTTCTTCAAATTTTATTTCGTTTCGTACTTACTTGTTCACTCACATATTCTCTCAGACATAACCATATACATAAATGATTAAGTACAACGTTTACAGAATTTCGTAAAATTTATTGGGAAAGTAACTTTGTCAGCATTTTAAACAACTGGCAAATTTCACTACGGAAGACCATATCTTTTCTTTCTGAAACAAGAAACGTTCATATGAAGTTTTTCTTTAAAGAAGAATTGATTTCATTTTCAAATGAATAAATTAAAAATAAATTCTACGTAAAGTGAGGAGGCTTTCGAGATCCCTAAAATCTTAACTTCTTTAAATCTAGGATCATCCGTTATCTATCTTTATAACCTCTTTTATGAATCATCTACCTTGAGTGGCCCATGCACACTGAATTTGGTGGTTCATAGTGTAATATAAATACATATACATATTTATCTATATTTCTGAGATTAGGTGCTTTTTACAATATTTACATTATTCGGACTATTGTCCTAATCTTTGTTGCCATTTGTACGACGTTTCGGCTGTTCTACGCTCCGGCCTTCTTCAGGTGCTAGGAAATTCGAACCGAACCCTTTGTTACAACCACTGGCGTATATCATCCTCATTCCTTACGTAAAGCTGCGATTGGAAGTCCTGAGTTATCTCCCTCTAACCCTGCATGTTACTTGTTCCCCACTGCTGTAGCCTGGTATTGAACTCACAACTCTAAGAGTCAAGTTAGGAACTAGCTAACGTCTATATCCACTGGGCTATGTGTCCTTAAGGTCATGACGTTCATGCATGAAACGAATGTATATATATATTGGCTCAGAACGAACATTCATTGCATTTTACAAAGGGAGAAGTTTGAGCATAAGATTTAATTTCACACGTGACTAAAATTTATGATACAGACATATCTTCTGGCATTTTCGTAATTTAATTCTCTATTAATTTCATAATTTCCGACCTCAAGTGGAATCATTACATTAAATCAATAGCTAAATCCACTGCTAGCAATGTGACGGGCCAGGAAGTTTTTTTTTCTGCCCGAATCCATCTTGCGCATATACAAATTAACCATCCGACCGTGCATGGGATACTGTTGTCATATCTGGTCAGGCACCCCTGCAGTTCGTCTCTATGTTCTCGATAGGCTCCAATCTGCTCTGAATCTGTAATGTGATTTGTCCCGACCTGGCAGCTTGACCCCAATCACTTTCTCACCGTCAAGATATGGCTTCTCTCTGTCTCTTCTACTAATATTTGCATGGCTTCTGCTTTGACGAACTTTGATGCCCCCTTCAGAAGAATTTACCAGACTGGCAACAAGGTCTCACCCTTTTACAGTTAGATCAACCAAATGCAGGCGACAATACTACTCCAACAGCTTCTTTACTCGCACTTCCCGCCTGTGGTACTCCACTCTATATACTTGCTTTCTTGACCGCTACAACCACCAGAAATTTAAATGCAATGTCAATTTCCATCTCTTATCCACTTGACTTCAGTCCTTTCTACACCACCCCGTGTATCTTGTTCTTTTACTTGTTCTAATATAATTATATAGTTATGTGTCAATTTTACATTGCGACATGGAAATTTCTATGTTTCGAGATAGGTTCTCATCATCAGGCAATGTTGATGTGGTTGTGCAGCTGATTTACATTTAAATGACAAAATCCTTTGGTTTGCTGTGAATGTATGTCGGTGTTTTTTGTGTGGCTAATCAGAATGGAGATTCACTTTGGGGTTTGACCCCGAAGAATACATGCTAACCAACTTTTTCCTCTTCTTAGAAATTTCCATGTCGCCATGTAAAATTGATACATAACTATATAATTATATTATATTAAACTCTATAATACTCATTATATTGTGCACTGTTTATAATAAAATAAATACCAGAGTAATCAAAATTTTAAAAAAACTGGAGTCCTCTTCACTTGGAATGTTTTACTTTTTCTCTACTTTCGCAACATTCTTCAATCCTGTGTTCACATCCTTCTCTTGCCCTTTCTCTTTCACCGCCTGTGTCTCGTTCGTCTTTCTCTTCACTCTCCTCCTGCCTAAAACTTTAACTCTCTTATGTAGCCCCCTGTCGTACTGCCTTGATTGGGATGAAATGATTAAAAAAAATATGAAGATGAAAATTATTACAAACTGCAAAACTGATAGGTACCGTTTATGGTGATGGTACAGAAGCTGTAAATACTCTCCATAAGTGATATGCTAGTTTCAAAAATAGAAATTTTCATCTGGAAAACCAATAACGTTCCCGCAGGTCTTCAGTCGTTGATAACAAACAAACCAAATCGAATAATTAAAAATAAACCATGTCACACTACAAGCACCTGAGAGACACACTCTATATATTTTGTTGAACGTTGTCAAACGTTTTTAAAGACATGAAAATCTATATGAAAATGCCTAAATTATGTCTTTGAATTTTACTTGAAAATGCTACGAACTTTTGTTACGACTCAACACACACCCAAACAAGCTCACTTTCTGTCACACACATATACACTTTCAGAGAGGAATACACACACACACACACACACACACACACACACACACACACACACACACATATATATATATATATATATATATATATATGATGGATGTGCGTTGTGGTGCAATTGATTTTTCGGAACGAGAAATCAGGGAGCCGAGTTCGAATTGCGGTTGAATGCCCTGCACTCAATTACGCGCAAATACCCTTGGGAAAGGTAGTAATCGATCACTTCCCTCCAGTTACGGGTTAAATAACAGGACAGATTTGGTTCTATAGCCTTGGCTGGCTACCAGTCTATCGTAGAATGCAATGTCAACCTTTTGTGGGATAATTAAAGAAAAAAATACCTACCTAAGCGCTGTGTAGCGCATTCAGGGAATAATGAAAATAATAATATCACTGTTGCCCACCCACTGCATCCCTGACTGTTTCCGGCAAGTCTCGCCTCTGTCGTGCTACCGGACCCAGATGGAATGGGAAGAGAGAGTGAGGATGACGACCATGCGCATCTCTCCCTTACTTAAATCCAATTAAAGCGCAAGTCATGACTTCTATCTGCGAGGGACGAACATCATATATCCACACACAAGCCTGTTTCGCTGTCTCACAGCTCATCAGTGTGGCTAGACACATCCACTTGCTTCTGGCCGGATTCGAAACTCGACCGATTTAGTGTCAGTCGGAGACGCTACTCCCTTAGCCATAGGCGCATGTAATCACATAAGAGAATTTTTAACATGTTGTCTATAAGCAGTGTCTACACACGCCAGTCACCGAAAGAACTCAATTCATTTCTGAAGAGTCACGCTTGTATAGCATAAGTGGAAACTTTTTAAAAAAATTTTCTTCTCTAGAGAGCTCAATCGTAATGAAAGCATAATATATTAGTCATCCACATACAAGCCTGTTTCGCTGTATCTTAGCTCATCAGTGTGGCTAGACACATCCACTTTCTTCTGGCCGGGATCATGTCTAGAAAGAAACATGAGTGAATGCGCATACTAAACCTATAGTAACTCAAAATTAAAGATATTAAAAAAGCTAAAATGTTTTCGTTCCTTAAAAGAAAAAATTCAAATAATTAAATTCCCGAAAACTAATTTATTAAATCAACGTAATGAAATAATTACTTAGAACTACAAGATAATTCGCACTCTTAAATATATCTAAAATTATCTAAAATCTTTTATACTATATAATCATATTCCAATTATTAATTATAATTTAATTATATTAATTATATATTAATTATATTAATTATATATTAATTATATATTAATTAATTATGTATTAATCCTACCCATATTATTAATTATATATACTGCCAACCCTAACGTTAATTGACTACTACATTGCCGTTTACTCTTACGTAAACTACGAGCTAACTTTCAAATCGAGTAATTCCTCCTTAAGTAATTAAAATTATGGATTTTACGTCTTTTTCTTTCCATAAACTTAAGTTTTCTCTTATATTAACAACACCCTTTAAGACAAATATATTATTGCTTTAATTTACAATCTCTTAGCACTTCAAATATTATGTTGGCAACATTTTCGTTCCACCATAAGTTAAACTGATACAAATAGCACTTCCGGTTCCGTTTACGTGCTTATACTTACTCACACCACTACACATAAATGTCTCAACATCCATTGGTTTACACACACAAATCTTTTAAATTCAAATAACCTTCCACTCCACTACTTTTACCTAATATGGTAGCATCTATGTTTTTGATATTAAACTTCTATAACATTATATATATATGACCCCGTAACTGAACAATATTTCACTGCCTGGGGATTTTAATAAAATCTGTTCATACCCACGGATAATCTTTCGCGTATTATAATTGAAAGATATCAGAAATGAGCTGTAACGTTGACAGATGTTATTAACATTCATTTCTCAAGGTACCCAAGTACATTCGATCTCTTTTCGGGATCATCTTCAGGGGTGAGAATTATGGTAACAAAAATAACCGCAAAACTGTAAAAAATTACTGTAAATTTTTTTTTCCGCTTCAAATGTAACGGTTGACAAATTGCTAGCATTCATTAGAAAAGTATTAAAAATAAGAAAACATAATGTTTGCAATTTATCTAAGACGAAATACATAATTTCTTTTAAAAAATGAGGTTGCTTAATATTTATTGTCAGTAGTCAGTATATATATTGTCATATATATATGTGTGTGTGTGTGTGTGTATATATATATATATATATCGAATGTCCTTGGATACTTTCAGAAAATAATGATAATAACATCTCTCAACGTTACAGCTAATTTCTGACATCTTTCAACTATAATACGCGAAAGATTATCCGTGAGTATGAACGGATTTTATTAAAAATAAGCAGACGTAATATTTGCATTTTATTTAATCTGACATGTGTAAAAGACAATTTGCTGCCTAAATACACAAATATATATATATATATATATATATATATATATATATATATATATATATACTACTGACAATAAATATTAAGCAACCTCATTTTTTAAAAGAAATGATGTATTTCGTACTATTTTTAAGTGGATAAATCTAAATAAAAATAGAACATTTCTTTTGTTATTATTGCTTTGCAAAATTTTAAAAGGCAAGGAAGCAAAGATGAATTCATCCGAATCAGCCGAAATTTTCTTCATTCTTTCATTGATGAAACTGCAATATAGGTAATTATTAAATATTTATAAATTTATTTGATGCACATGTTATTGTGCAGTATTAAAAGAACGATTCTATTTTCATTTTGAATTATCCAATTGGCAATAAATACTAAAAGATAGTATGAAATATATCATTTTTCAAGACTCTGGATAACCTAATAATTATGCCCGGTAGTATATATATATATATATATATATATATATATATATTCCTCCTCCTATATATATATATATATATATATATATATATATATATATATATATATCCTCCTCCTATATATATATATATAGTAGGAGGATTTTAGTTCATCGAGTTTTATTAGACCTCAAAAGAATGCAGAAAGCAATGGACGGCCGTTTCGACCTATATTTGGGACTCATCAGCAGTGCGCATCCACTACCAAGAAATGAAACCCAGACAGTTAGCTTATTAAGCAAACGTCGTACCAACTGTACCATGGCGCTCTTGAGATGAGTCCCAAATATAAGACGAAACGGGCGTCCAGTGCTTTCTGCATTCTATTGAGGTCTAATAAAAATCGACGAATTACTCAATTATTTCAAATCCTCCTACGATTTCTGTTTCTATATCGTTGCTTGAACCAGCTTATAATGCTCTGGAGTGAGCGGCTTGGTGAGAGTAGTCGTGGCTCTGGGAGGCACGTCTGATGGGTAAAGGAACTTGGATGAGATCCACCACGGAATATGTGAATGAGCGGCGCTTTATCAAGTTTAATCCGTTATCTCTTCGTCAGCAGTGCCCGTGACACAGTTGGTATGATGTTTGCTTAATGGCGTAACTGTCTGGGTTTCAATTCCTGGTAATGGATGCGCAGTGCTGATGATCCCCAAATATAGCACGAAGCGGTCGTCCAGTGCCTTCTGCATTCTTTTGAAGTCTAATAAAACTCCATGAATTACTCAGATATGTATAAAAATAATAATATAAATCCATCATATCGTAGGATTTGTATCAGTAACTTGTTAACATCTCCCTTAAATTCTTATTTTTAAATATAAATTTTTGCTGCAGTAGGTAGATAAAAAAAAAATCAATCATAGTAGCTCGAGCAAATACTAAGTTTGTTGAAACTAGAATATACTCCAGACGTACTCAATATATATATATTCTAAACAAATACAGTTAAATATAAGAGACAATTAATGTCTGTTATGTTTCATCATGAGCCGTTCTAAGCATCATATTTTGGCTTTAATTTCAGTTGAAAATAAAGGCAAACATTCTTCAACATTTAGATAATTTTTTATTAAGTTGGTTCTAAGCTTTCGGCTCACATGAGCCATCTTCAGAGAGGTTACAAGGACGTTAACACAAAAACATCCACCATCCGCGACGATTTTATCTTGTGTTGACATAAGCTTAGAAGCAACATAATAAAAAGATATCCAGATGTTGGAGAATTTTTGTCTTTATTTTCACCAGAAATTCAAACCAAAATACGATATTTAGAACGGCTCATGATTAAACATAATAGACATTCATTGCCTCTTATATTTAACAGCATATGTTTAGAAAATTATCTGCTGCCTCGATATATATATATATATATATATATATATATATATATATATGTATTATCCAGAGCAATATGAAATATAGAGAAGAAAACTCAGCACATAATTAAATGCTTACAAATTGCCAACCAAGCCTATAGAACCCAATCTGTGTCGCTATTTAACCCATAGCTGGAGGAAGAAGGGTATTTGCGCGTAAATGACTGCATCAAATTCAACTGAAATTTGAACTCTGCTCTTCGATTTCACATTCCGAGCTGATATCCACTGCACCACAACAGACATACTTGTCATGACCTTTCCTGCTTGCACATCATATGTGACATATTTAACTGAGTTACCTAGTATGGTAATTGTGGTAATGGTCATATAAGCCGGTTCCTTTTCAGGAAATTTTCGGCATTCATTGACCGAGTCGCAAGTGCTTCAGTGAGTCGAATGTTAAAAAAAAATACTAGTAAAACTGTTTTTTTTGTTTTTGTTTTTTTTCAGGAAAATAAGTTTCTCAATCACAACTTCATTAATCTTTTCAGTATTGTGTTAGGGGAATCTCTTCCCAAATTTTTGTTTGAAATAATTTTGTAATAATTTCAAGTGACATTTGCTATCCCTTTTGATTGTTGCTGATGTTGAAAGTCCCCAAGTGATGTATTTTTAAAATTTGGTACAACTATTTGTTTATAATCTCTAGCGTCAGTTTACGAAGGATGATACTCGCTCAGACCTACAACATACGACAGAAACGCTTATTTTATTTTTCTATAACTGACGACTAGCTTAGATCAATAGCCAATGAAAACATTTGCATTATTTTATTACGACTTATCTTGATTTAATCTAGGGATGCCTTTATGTTGTTTTTCTTCATATTTGTATATACTTAATTCTGTTTCGCTACACACATGTATTTCCATGTTTTTAAATCATCATTCTTTCAATTTATTGACATAAAAGGACAAACAGAAGATCGCAAATAACTATAAACACAGCGGGGTGAGATAAAAAATCAACAAAAAGGAAGAAATATCGACTAAATCTCGCGAGAACGAGAGGGAGAAAGAGAAAGCAATAAGGGAAGCGAGAAAGAGCATCCATGTTTTTCTTGCACAAATCAATTTTTTGTTTCCATATTCATATACCGAAATCATACTTTAAAATCTCCCCTTGATATTCCATTAACAGCATGCAGAGAGATGTGTTTCATTAAAAAAACAAAAAAACAAAAAAAAAACATAAAAAAATGGGAGGGAACAGTGAGGGCGGGAAAATTTCAATAAAGAATATGTCTGTCTGACGTCACTTAACTATCAAATGAGTCTCTTATAATTAGGCTCTATTATTGGAGACGGTGTTTTTATGTTCGCTTAAATAGTTTTTCAAAGACTGAATTTTCATTTGACGTTTTTGCATCCCTTTGATTTTGCTTCTTTTTGGGGTTTTTAGTTCTTTTTTCGTTTAGTTTCTCAATATATTTATGCGATATGTTGATTTGTAGTCTCTTGTTTTCGATACAATTGTTTTTTAGCTTCATTTTTTTCCATTTTAGGTTTTTTTTTAGAAATATTTCTCTATATCAAGACATTCTTCTTAGGTGTTCTTGATGGATTCTAACAAGCGGAAGAAATTATAGACAGAATATTTTTTGTTTTACTTTGTTACTGTTGTTGTGTTTGTTGTTAGGAGAGTCGTTAGCTTTACTTTCTATTTCTAATGTTCCCTTCATCTTCTTCTTCTTCTTCTTCTTATTATTATTATTATTAATATTATTATTATTATGATTTTCCTTTGATTTATGTTGTATACACATTTCTTTCCGGTTCCCAACCAGAGATCGAAGGCAAGAAATAACATTTTTCACTGATCATTTTTGTAAAAAACGAAACGAAACGGACTAAGATTAAACACATTATAAATAGATAATACCAAGGTACCGCCACTAAATAGCAAAAAACAGCATAGTTACTTTTAAACTGAATTTTTAAAAATGAAAAAAAATTCTTGAAAGTTTTATTTTAGGTTTAATTGAAAGCTAAATGATTAAATTTACTATTTCTAGGAAGCAAAATAGTCTGCTTTATTTCAAACAGAAATTATATTGATTGGAGTATAAAAGTTTGAGGTTTTTTTTTTCAATTTTTGAATTTGCCACCTTTTTTGAGCGATCGACACATTTTTGTAAACAAAAGTTAATTCTCGGTTTTAAAAATCTTGCAAAAATAAACTATACATCTGTGACACGTTATTTTTGGAAAATTAGCAAATTTTATGTTAAATTAATCTGATTTACGCAAATATTACTTATTTATAGCATGGAAGTTAGAATAAAACTATTTCTTAATCACAAATTTGAAGTTTTTGACCTGTACGCGTTGTAAATCAAGATCGTGTTTACAGGTTCTTGATTACAGATAAAAAAGTATGGTGTCCATAAGCAACAAAATTATCCTCATTTCTTTTCGGGTAAGGTAGGAAACTTTGACCTTTTAATTTGCACATAGAAATTACCATACAAAAAAAAAAATCAAATGCACGCACAAAAAAAAAAAAACAACCTCCAATGTACAAAAAAAAAAGTTTAAATTATTTAAAAAATATTTCTGTAAAATGATTTTTATTAAGCTTTTCAGTTTTCGATAGGCAATATAATTATCAATTATTAACCTAAAAAAGTCTAAAGGCTACAGTTCTTTAAAAGATTTAAAAATATTTTAAAACTTTATGAATTATTATAATCATAACAAAATGTAAACAATTCTTTTAAAGTTTTATTAGCAATCGAATTTTTTTTCTTCAGACTATAATATCCTTAATTATTATTATTTATTGAAGCGATTAAAAGCTTATTAAATTAAATTATATCAGAGTTTTATTGCATTTTTTATTTTACTTTTCGGAGAAGATTTTAGGATAGTGCTGTTAAACTTAAAATAAAAAAATAAGATAAAATAGATGATTTGATTGGTGCACCCGGTCTCTATTTTCACGGTCTCACCATTAAACTGATAGTCGAAGCGAACGGGTGAGTAAGTGCTAATAGCGTAATACTATAATTAGGGTGATGTAAGTGATTGCATTTCAGCAACAATTATCAAGTATTGATGAAGATGAAGATGATGATGATGATGATGATGAAGACGATGATGATGGAATGTGGAGCCATGGATTCATCGAGGAAAGCAAATACTAACAGATTTCCTCACGTCAGAAGGGAAACAATCGGACGTCAAGTTAGGAAACGAGACTTAAAAAAATGGTTGACAGATACATAGATAAATAGATAAGAACGGAGATAGATAGATAGATAGATAGATAGATAGATAGATAGATAGATAGATAGATAGACAGGCTGAGATTGATAAGTAGATAGATAGAAACAGACTGAGAGAGAGAGATAGATATGAACAAACTAAGATAGATAGATAGATAGATAGATAGATAGGAACAGGCTGAGAGAGATAGATAGATTTGAACAAACTAAGATAGATAGATAGATAGATAGATAGATAGATAGAGAGAGAGAGAGAGAGAGAGATAGAAACAGACTGAGATAGATAGATAGATAGATAGATAGATAGATAGATAGATAGGAACAGGCTGAGATTGATAAGTAGATAGATAGAAACAGACTGAGAGAGAGAGAGATAGATATGAACAGACTAAGATAGATAGATAGATAGATAGATAGATAGATAGATAGGAACAGGCTGAGAGAGATAGATAGATTTGAACAAACTAAGATAGATAGATAGATAGATAGATAGATAGATAGATAGATAGATAGAGAGAGAGAGAGAGATGAAACAGACTGAGATAGATAGATAGATAGATAGATAGATAGATAGATAGATAGATATGAACAGACTGAGATAGATAGATAGATAGATAGATAGATAGATAGATAGATAGATAGATAGATAGAAACAAACTTAATGTCGGACAGCCTTTATCTTACATAGATAAGTACAGATAGAGATCTATCATGTAAGTAGGTTAATATGATAGAGATGCATAAAAGAAGATAGATAAGAACCAGGGGTCACAGTCTTAGTTTCGACCATGAAGGGTTTTTTTTTTTTTAATTCTGGTGTTTGGTCATTTGGTCTCATTTTCAGCATGTGGGTCAGGCCGAGCACGTCTTACCAGGTCCACACATACAGTCTGGTATCGATAGGCAGACACGAAAACAGAGCTGGGAAGAGAAAGAAAAAGGAAAAAGTGATAGGAAATGAGTAAAACAGATTTTGTTGCTAAGCAACGGCTTATTACTGAAAGAAATCAGTGAAGGCCTTAATTGTCAGCTTAACGTAACAACTTGGAAATATTTTATGATTGAGATTAACGCTTGATTATAGTGGGAAATACCCATGAAGGAAATGGCTTGGGATTATCTTCTTGGATTTGTGACAAACGATCAGATTAAGGCATGGACGCTGGTACACATAAAGGCAGAGAAAGAGAGATTGAGTGATGAAATCGAACAAGGTCAAGGAAAATGAGCGACCAATTGGCAGAAATTTAGTGTGTGTGTGCATGTGTGTGTGATATTTTGCATGGTATGATTTAAAGTGCACTGAAATAATGAAAACTTAACCACTGATACAAGTGTAAAAGGCGAAGTGAATGTCTAGTATCTACAAAAAAAAAGACAAAAAAAGATGTCTCTTTATATAATAACCAGTGATGCGTTTCCGAGCACACCAGTCTACAAATGCGGCTACACAATCCCTATTGCTCGAGCACGTTTCTGTTTCTCCAATACCTTCAAAGCCAACCTGTGGGTTCTATTGCAGCTATGCTGCACAGAATTTAGTTAGAGTTTCTGCAAAGACTGGACAAGGCAAGTACATTGAAAATCTCGGTCATGATGACTTTTGCCTTCGTGCTAGCATAACCAGGACGGTTTCAGAACATTTTCATAGGCCAAATTACACACAAGAAGTTTTGAACAAACAATGGCATGGTTTTCAGGGTTTTTCCAACTGTGTCGCATATTAGGACCGCCTTCCCTCCACTCAAGACAACAATATATATATTCATGACAAATCGATGATGAGATTCTCTTATGGTGAAACACACCTATTCCTCAGATAATGGACTCTCACGCCTATATTAATAAGAGTTAACAGGAAGTTAACTCGAGAAGTTCTTGGGAAGTTCTTAGGAGTTCTTAGAAGTTCTAGAGAGTTCTTTAGAACTGTATTAGATTTCAGTAGAACTACTAGGCAGTTGATATTAGTCGGCAGTTAGCCGAATACTAAGGAGTCAGATTTCAGTGGAAGATTACCAAGTTTCTAAGAGTTTGGCTGCGTTAAGTCGTTTAGCAACCGACGTAGCACGATTATAAGTTTCAGTGCGAAAACTACTCCACAACAGATTCGAACCTGGGTCTCATGTTTTGCAAGCGAACATTCTACACTCTCTTTACACACACACACACACACACACACACACACACACACACACACACACACACACACACGTAGAGACACATATATATGTCTATATATATTGATTGTTTAATTACTTAGTTTTTGGTCATAATAAATTAGACCAGTACACATTTGTATTAAAAATTGTTCAATACAATTATATTGTAGAACTTTTGAATATTCTGATTTGCAAATCGCCAGACGACACCACATGGTAGAGACCTAGGTCGCGTAATAACTCGTTTATAAATGAATAATATATATATATATTCTTATCAATCAAAGATCATAAAGAAGATTTTTCCCAACAAACCATGATAATGACGTATGAATCCAACAAAAACAGAACTGGGTATAATAAGCCATCAAATATTAAAATATATTTGTGACTTGCTAAGAACAGCCACTCAAGATAGCGAGTGGAAGAACACAAGTGATTGTATTTCCTGGTTCCAAAAATTCGAATGCAAATATAAATAGACGTTCATTAAATATGATATAAAAAACTTTTACTCATCATTTTCTGAAAAAGGTTTGATGGAATCGTTTAATTTTGCTAAAAGGTACATAAACATACCATCTGAACTTATTGATAGAATTGCTGAAAATCAATACTTGTCCACAAAGGTAAAGCATCGATTAAAAAAAATCAAACAACGGCACTTTTGATGTACGACAAGGATTGTATGACGGAGCAGGAATTTCAGAGTTGATGGGTATATACATTTTAAATAAAATCAACAAAATAATCCATACATACAACCACGGATTATACAGAGATTACAACCACGGATTATACAGAGATGACGGATTAATGATAGCATCGGAAAACAAAAGTGAAAATGATAAAATAAGGAAAGAACTTTTCAAATTATTCAAAAACTAGATTTTGTGACAATAGTAGAAACAAATAGAAAATTATTTCAATAATTAGATGTGGAATTAAAGTACAAACTAGTAATGTCTCTCCATGAAAGCAAACACAAAGTTAAAGTACATAAACACAAGATCTAACCATCCAAAAGGCATAATCAAGCCCATTCACAAAGAAATAGAACACAGGCTATCAAAAAATTAATCAAACAAAACAATATTTGATGAAAAGAAAGCTATGAAGATGCAGTAAAAAAGTTTAGCCATAAAAACATTTTAGAACATAATTCTCAATCAAACAAGCAAATAAAGACAATGATAGAAAACGAAACATTATCTGGTTCAACCCACCATTTAACCTAGAGGTAAAAACCAAAATAGAATAAATATTTTTTAAACTGATCGATAAACACTTTCCAAAAGTTCAGAACTAAACAAAATTTTCAATAGGAATGCAATCAAGCTAAGTTATAGCTGTACTAATAATTTGGAAAATTTCATAAAGAAACAAAAGGCCAGAAATTGAAATAACATTATACAAAACAAGATCACTAATAAAGAATGCAACTGCAGGGACAAAAACAAATGCCCACTTCAAGGACTTTGTAATACAAAAGAAGTCATTTACAAAGCAAAAGTACATGACTTAAATGGTCAAGACAAATCATATTTGGGATCACCCAAAGACAGGTGGTTCAATCACAAGTCTACATTTAAAAAAGAGAATTTAAAAAAATATACAATGTTAGCTAGCCACGTGTAGAGACTGAAATTAAAATATGGAAAAGAGCCAGACATAACGTGGAGTATAGTGAAAATAGACAAGCCTTACAACGGTGGCAAAATATGTAGACTGTACCAGGAAGAAAAGTTTGAGATTATGCTATTCACAAACAAAAAATAATTATTGAATGAAAGAACGGAAATTATGACTAACTCTAACTGTGTCATAAAATACCTATTAGATTCATACAACGATGGATGAAAATGTTATAATTTTTGTAATTTTAAAAATTGCGCATTCAAAAATTCTGTTACGTGAGCGTTCAAAGAAAACCACCATTACGTGAGCGTTCAAAAAACTCCCCGTTACGTGAGCGTTCTTAAAAACCAAAAACAAAAGCAAAATAACAAACTGTAAAACCAGTTATAGTAAATCTCCTAAAGACACCGCATGGTAGAAACCTAGTCCCGTAATAACTCGTTTACAAATGGAGAATGGAGAATATATATATATATATATATATATATATATATATATATATATATATATATGAAAGAGGAAGGGCTGGATCCTGAAATTAGCTGGAAACTGATATGTTCAGCCCGTATTCCGAGGAATTTTCGTGATAGGTGCTGTCTATTTTTACTGGAAAAAATTTCAATATTAAAATACCCCCGCCAACACCGGCTACTGAATCTTAGGAGGGAATTCATCAGTAAGTGCTGCCACAAGGCAAATTATTCGAATACTTAAATTTAGAATTTAAATCCCCATTGACTAGATGTTAGAATATAAATTAAAAGGATTCAATTTAAGCTTTAATCTTAATTTTACCCTAACGTTAACCTTAAAAAGTATTTTGACGCCCACTACCTTCCTATCCCAAGCTCCTTTAATTGCCTATCTTTAGAAAATATGGATTCTTTTACTAAACCCCTTTTTCCTTGGTTAACACATATATGTATATATATTTTTTTCTCTAATATTTTTTCTCTAATATTTTTTCTCTAATAATTTTTAAACTGATAACTTCCTGTAATTGGCATTTAGCTCGCTTCTACCTAAAAGGTTTAATCAAATAAACTTAAATAAAAAATTTTAAAATCTTATATTGAAACCCATTCCTTCTCGCCTAAATACACCTCTTCAAACAGCCCAAAATCTTAACTTTAAAAAGTAATTTAACTCATTTAGTTGTCTATCTTTATAAAATATGAACTCCTATTCCTCCCCTTCCTAAATATACCATTTCAACACCCTGTAACCCCGCGACTACCAACTCTGTTCTTTTCCACTTTGTGACCGTTGTTAACCTAAAACCCCTCCACACTCTAACTCAGGGCCTTCACCATTTGGAAAAAACAATGTCGCTGACGTGACGTAGAGTTTCTATGAGAGATCCTATGTCGAAATGTACATCCGACACCTTTGAATTTTGAAACTTTTCTCTAATTTATATATATATATATATATATATATATATATATATATATATAATCCTCTCTAATTATGTTCACACAAAACTGGTTTTGCAGAAAGGTACT
Source organism: Ascarosepion bandense (assembly GCA_037127315.1). Lineage (NCBI taxonomy): Eukaryota > Metazoa > Mollusca > Cephalopoda > Sepiida > Sepiidae > Ascarosepion > Ascarosepion bandense. The sequence continues at coordinate 1,376,550 of JBBBDQ010000376.1, read as the reverse complement.
AAGAATACCCATGGAGGCACATTTTAGACAATGGATATCAAAACCGAATCGGAGAGCCGAGTTCGAATTCTAGTTGAATTCGCTGCATTAACTTAGGCGCAAACCCCCCGGAAAGGCATGAATCCATACCCTCCAGCTATGGGTAGCTATAGCAGAAAAGATTGAGTGCTATAGCTTTGGTTGACAGCCAGTCTACCACAGAAAGAAATGGCCACCTACTGCAAGGAAATCCTCTGCTTAGTCAGTCATGGATCGAAAGAGGCATGATCGCCTACAGCGTGTATCACGCATGGCACTTAACTGACAGACAGACTGAGAACACAACAAGTAGAGACTGGAAGCAACGTGGAAGTCTTGAGGGAAATGGAAACCAACAGAACACAAGGTCAGAATCGAAAAGAGACAGCTGAAACTTCTGGGGCGCATAATGATGAAGAAAGGCTTGGAGAACTTGACACTCACAAGACATATCAAAGGCAATACCCAGCTGGTGATTTTATGTGAAAGGATGGAAGAACGAGTTGTCAGAAAGTAGGCAAAAAGACAAGCATTGCTAAGAGCTGCAATGAACAGGAAGTTGTAGAGAGCTGTGATCGCCAAAGCCCTAAATAGACAAAGCACAACGAAGAAGATTTTTAACTGAAAATTATATAAGAATAATATCTTTGTACATATGGTTTGCAGAGCGGGTGAAATGTCCTAGAAGACTCTTATTATACGAACTTTAGTTCCTTATAGTGCTGATTAATTCCTATATTTGTTATTAAATTGATATCGGTTAGGGTTAGGGTTAAGGTTAAGATTAGGGATAAGTTTACCCTACCTACCCAAAAGAACAGGATATAAGACAAAGTAAATTTAAACTCGGACATCCGCACGAGTACATGTGAGCAGTTCTAGAAGTTAATCTCTTCATGTCTGCAAACCCATATGACGATGCCTACAAATGCCTCGAGGGGGGCAGTACGAAAATCACGAAGATCGTCATCTAGCCAGCCCCCAGAGAAGTAACATCAACATCAACGAGAAGCTGGTAGAAGTCGTCGACGAATTTCCCTACTTTGGCAGCATCCTTTCGAATAGTGTCACCTGTGAGTGGTACACTCTGCGTACGGGAGTCTCTCGCATTGCGCCTTCAGCAATTACGGCCAAATCATAAGAAGCAAAGTCATGATCTTCAGGGCCGGGATCCTCTCTACACTCGCGAAAAGTGGACCTTGTACCGTCGTTGCATCAAACATCTGGAGCGGTTTTAGGAAACGAAGTTTCGAAAAAAATCCTTCGAAAAATTTGCATCACTAACAAGATTCTCTCTTGGAAGACTTACCCGAGCATCGAGTCTTCTATCCTTCAATATCGCCTACACTGGGAGGGCCACATGTTCAGAAAGCATCTCATTCAACTCCCTCGAATTATCCTGTTTCGGAAGCACTCGCAGGCCCAAAACGATACTTCAAGGATCAATTGAAGATATCTCTGGCACAAGCCAACATCGACTTTGAGACTTTTGAAACCGTTGTTGAGAATCAGCCTTCCTGGCTTAAGAACATCCAAGACGGTGTAGGTTGGTGAAACTTTCGAGTCGAACTATCGACATGAAGAGTATTTCGAATCGCCCAGCCACGTCCACGAAACATACTCCTCGATGACTCTTGCTCACGACTCTTCACGCGTAGGCTGGGCCTTCACAACCATTTCTTCCACTGCCACCAGGGGAAAGAAAAAAATAGGGAGGGGGATGAATTAGCAGGAGTGAACCCCGTCAGTTAAGCAGTGCTGGTTGCATTTTTGTTTAGCAGAATAAGCATTTCATCTATTTACCGGAGGTAATCCTCGAAAGAGATAATAATTTGGCGAAAATCAAATGCTGTCAGAAAGATGTGAAAAATATTGGCTAACGATGGATAATACTTTCAGTGACATGTTTCTTAATAATTTGTGCAAATAAAACATTATTTAGATGAAAAAGTAGCGAGAAATTATTTCGGTTATATCAGACAACAATTACAATATTTAGTAAAATATCGAACATTATTTACCGAACAAGATAATGTTTATAAGTCTTTTTTTTTTAATCATCCCGAGCAAGGTGGAAACGCCACTGATGTGCAGGGGGCTATATAATAATGTTACTTTTCTATTGTCTATATAGTTTTGGTGTGCATACTGTAAATTCGGTATAAGTAAATGTTTATTTTAGTTTATCTGTATTTATTTTATTCATTTTGAAGAATGATAAAATTGGCATCAGTTTACTTTTCTTTTTTCATACTTTTTTTATTTTTACTGTAAATACTACCTCATCTCAGAAATATAGACAAATAGAATGATCTATTATTAAACGTCGTAAAAATGACAACAAAGATGAGGACAATAGTCCGAATAATATAAATAATGTAAATACTACCTCACCTCAGAAATATAGACAAACAAAGTGATTTATTATTAAACGTCGTAAAAATGGAAACAAAGATGAGGACAATAGTCCGAACAATGTAAATACTGCAAATACTACCTAATCTCAGAAATATAGACAGATAGAATGATCTATTATTAAACGTCGTAAAAATGAAAACAAAGATGAGGACAATAGTCCGAATAATATAAATAATGTAAATACAACCTCACCTCAGAAATATAGACAAATAGAATGATCTATTATTAAACGTCGTAAAAATGACAACAAAAATGAGGACAATAGTCCGAACAATGTAAATACTTAAAATACTACCTCATCTCTGAAATGTAGATAAATAGAATGATCTATCATTAAACGTCGTACAAATAGCAACAACGATGAGGACAATAGTCCGAATAATGTAAATACTGTAAATACTACCCCATCTCAGAAATATAACAAATAGAATGATTTATTATTAAACGTCGTACAAATGGCAACAAAGATAAGGACACTAGTCCGAATAATGTAAATACTGTAAATGTCATTTCATTTCAAACAAAATGCTGAATCAGATTTCAAAAATGTCTTGACGTCTAAACTTTTAGTCGTTCAAAATAAACGGAGAGATATTCTTGTAATTCGATGGCAGAGATGTAAATATGTTAAAGGTTCCAATTTTTGATTTAAACAATGTTTAAATTTAGGAATAAAAATTGTTTTATGAACAACTTAATGAATTAAATATATTAGAAATGGTAGCAAAGTAACATTAAAGCTAGCCTAAAGAATAGTATGCCTGAAACGGCGGTCTGGTAAAATTTAGCGATCAGCATATTTTGCGGCCAAGTCGCTGGAATGAGACATATCCGTTAAGTAAAGTGTGGCTATAGTTTGGTTGTTTGTATATCACTCTTTAAGAGTTTTAAGTTAAAAATTGAAATAACTGTTGTTGAGGAGTTAGTTTCATAGTGGACGCTATTATTTGTGCTAAAATCGGTCCTAATAGGTTCGACGTACAAAACGTTAGGAACTTCATATAATACGTATTACGCAGTGTAATCTTGCCAGGTCGCTGACTACTTTCGTATTCGACTAACTCTCGACTGTTATCGACTGAACCCTTGTTCCTCTTACTACTCCTACTTAAATTAGGTGGGAGAGTCTGTTTACTATAGAATAGGTGTGTTTCACCATAACACTTGGGAAGTGTTTTAAAAGAGGATGGAAAGTGCGACATGGAGATCCAACGATCCATTGGCATGGCCAAAGACGCATTTCAGAAGCTAACCAGAGTACTGGAAGACAGGAAAATCTCATTAGAAACAAAGAAAAGAGTGATAGATTGCTATGTGATATCTGTCCTTCCGTATGGAATTGAATACTGGACGATCTCATCAAAGATGAAGGATAGGCTTGAGGCAGCAGAAATTTGGTTTTACAGAAGGATACTGAGAATACCATGAACAGAGTACGTGTGCAACAATGAGGTGTTGGAAAGGATGCAAACGAGAAGAAAACTGATAATAAATACCAGGAAGAGACAAATGAGATTCCTGGGACACGTAATGAGGAAGGAAAGCCTGGAGAACTTGATACTCACAGGTCGGATAAATAGAAGCAGAGACAGGGGAAAGCAGCGCTAGACGTGCTTGATGGGTCTGAGCAAATGGTTGACGGAGTGGGGGTTGGAAGAGATACCAAGAGAAAAATATTGAGAGTGACAAGAGACAGAGCCAAGTGGAAGTCTATAATCACCTACGTCCTGAAGGGAAACGGCACATGAAGAAAAAGAATTTCATCTTCATCATCATCTTCATCATCATCTTGTTATTATTATTCTTGTCATTCCCGTTCAGGACAATTGAACTGTAATTTATAACTATTAGTAAATGTTGTGGTTTAGCTATCGCTCTTAAACCTTTTTTTGCTACCCATTTCCAGAAACTTGTTCGGCAAGTTATATGCTGTTTTCAACTGCCCCTATTCTCTTCAGTATAGCCTCAGAGTGTCAAATTTTCTAAGTCTTCGTTCCTAATTTTGTGCCCTAGAAAATTAAACAGTTTATTTTTTTGTTAAGTGTTGGGACGCCCGCGCCTATTCGGCTATAATGGACTATTCCATTAGAATGTAAAGTAATGGTGACATCCACGTAGGAGAGTGTGCCGAGCAACCGATCGACAAGTCAGTCGTAGACTTCCGGTGACGACCCGGAAGTACCCATTGCTCATACTACGTCTTACGACGGTTGAGACGATTAACCTTTATTCTTGTATTGGATACTAATAACCTTTGTAAATACTATTTTCACGGAATACAACGATTAACCTATTCCTGTTGTTGAGTTATTTATTCTTACTCACGACATAACATTAAGTATAAGTGTTTTTTTGTTTCTATTTTCAGTCAATGCTATCTTCAGCGCCATTCTGTAGAACCACATTTTTGCTTCCTCAAATCTTTTATTCATTTGTGAGAAGATTGTCCCTTATTCACTGCCATCTTGGAGGACGGGTATTATATAACAGTTCAATGCCCGCTTCTTTGTTTATAACTGTTATGGTGCCCTCCTACGAGTAATGGACTCTTCCTCTTACTATATAATTACCTGTAGTTAAAGAAGCAGTTGACGATAGCTAATACGCAGTTAAAGCCAGTTACTAGTCAGGCAATAAGCATCGTAAATATACCATTCGGATTTATTTCTGTTTACTCATTACTAACACTTCCTTTGTATATATTGTTCTTATTATACTAATACACTGTTTCGAACTTAACTTCTGCGTTCCGTGTCTTACTTCCGACCAAACTGGTTACTATATCTTTGCTGCGAAGCTTCGCCATCACAACTCAACAACAAATTGGCGACGAAGATCCACAACACTAACAAATTTTTTTTGTTTTTTATTAATTTGCTTACACTTTTGAAAGGTATATTTCGGATTTTGCTGTTACACTTTAAGTCCTCGGTCAGGACACAACCCAGATATTTAAAATTTTCGAATAACTTCATGTTGGTATCTCCAAATTGTAATTTGGTTGTTGGTCTCTTCCTTCTGGTGACAACTAAACATTGTCTTCTTGCAATTGATGTTTCGTCTTTTCTTCCTGCTTTCTTTTCCTATATTACTTAGGAGTTTCTGTAGTTTCCTTACTGTGTCATTTACATAGCTCATGATGTCACAATTTAAGGGTTTTTTTCTTCTATAGCAGACGAAGAATTAAAATCATTCCAGCAGGTACCTGACTTCATGCTATCGTCTAACTTTATAAGAGCCAAAATCAGGCCGAAATTGGAGTACAGTCACCCAGTTAAGTACTATACGCTTGGGCGATCATGTCTCGAAAGAGACAAGACTGACTGGGCAGAAGATTATCCCACACTAGTTTGCCATTGCTTTCTGTGGTAGACTGGTTACCAGTCATAGCTATAGAACCCAATATTTCCTATTATTTAACACATAACTGGAAGGAGAAGAGATTGATTATATTACAGTATTATATGAAGTATAATTAGTGGGGGATCAGTTTATCACTACATAACAATAGAAAGCTAATCCTCCATTAACACCCAGTATAAGTTTTTAATTATGTTTCCATTTCTTATATTCAGTGAGTCAGTTAAGTGCCATACGTGTTACCCACTTGGGTGATCATGTCTTGAAAGAGACATGACTGACTAGGCAGATGATTATCCCGACATAGATTGCCATTGCTTTCGCTGGTAGACTGGTTACCAGCCATAGCTATAGAACTCAATCTGTCCTGTTATTTAACTCATAGCTAGAGGGAGAAGAGATTGATTAATACCTTAATAGCAGCATCATTATTCAGACAAAATAAATGTGAACTATTGGGTAAAAAGATTATTCCATCCAAATAGAAATATATCCTTTAGACACGTGCGATTTTGTACAATAGACGTTTCCGTTTCCATAAGCTCAGATAATTTATTAACGGGTTGATTCCGTTTCCATAAGCTCAGATAAATTATTAACGGTTGATTGAGTGTATTTTCATTTTTTAATCAATACTGAATCATTTGATTGACTGATTCTTTTTATAAGGCTTGTCAAACTGGAAGATAACCAAGAAAATATTGTTTTGATTTTAAGATTGGTTGCCAAACCAAGGCTATAGAACCCAATGTCTTCTGTGATTTAACCTATAACTGAAAGGAGAAGAGATAGATTATATTACATTATTATATGACGCAAAATTAGTGGGGGATCAGTTTATTATTTCAAAACAATATAAAACTGATCCCCCACTTTATGCCTTAGTTATATTTTTAACTATTATATTCAGTCAGTCATTTAACTGCCATACGTGAAACACGCTTGGGCGATCATGTCTCTAAAGACAAACGACAGACTGGGCAGATGATTATTCCGCAGCAGATTGCCATTGCTTTCTGTGGTAGACTGGTTGTTAAACCAAGGCTATAGAACCCAGTCTGTCCTGTTATTTAACCCATAACTGGAGGGAAGAGACGGATTAATACCTTTCCCAAGGGTATTAGTGCGTAAGTGAACGCAAGGAATTCAACTAGAATCCGAACTCGGCTTTCCAATTTCTCGTTCCAAGGCTATATCCACTGCACCACAACGTACATGAAGTACAGCTTCCTTATTTAGGTGTAAACTGCCCTGTCCTCATTTTTACAGGCTTGATGGAGTTTAAAAGCCTCTCCGAATCTTTGATAGAGAAAAATTATTTTTCACGCTCCAACATCTTTCTTACGGGCGGGATGTGACAAGTCTCTCACTTCTCTGTCGGTATTTCGATAGAAAGTGCTCAGATGAACTAAATTCATTGGTTTCGCTACGTCTGTCAAGGCTAAGGCTCTTACATCGGAGAAAACTACCTATATTTCTTTTCATATTCCATCGGCGAGAAGTCCCCATCGAACTCTAAGATGATGTTTCCTTACATTGTTCATGGTTAGAGTTAACCATTATCTTCCTCTCCTATCCATACAAATTATTCCTTAACCTACCCCTATATCTTGAGTGGATCCTGAGCTTTGTTTATAGTGAAAGTTACTATATATATATATATATAATCATTTCACGACAAGCAAGGCGGTACTGCCACTGATGTGCAGGAGGCTACATAAGAGAGTTAAAGTTTTAGATAGTTAAAGTTTTAGACAGGAAAAGAGTGACGACAAAGACGAAGCAACTACAGGGGGCGAAAGTGTAAGAGAAGGATATAAACACAGGAATGCAGACAGTTACAAAGGTAGAGAGAAAAGAAAAGAACAAGATACATGGGGTGGCGTGGAAAAGGCTGGAGTTAAGTGGATAAAAGAGGGGAATTGACTTTGCAGTTAAATTCTTGGAGGTTATAGCCGTCAGGAAAGCAAGTATATGGAAGGGAGTTCCACAGGCAGGAAGCAAAAAAAAAAAAAAAAGAAGCTGCTGGAGTAGAATTGTCGCCTGCATTTGGTTGATCTAACTGTAAAAGAGTGGGACCTTGATGCCAGTCTTGTTGCCCAAGAAAATTCTTGGGTGGGGGCACCAGCGACCTAAGATCTTCGGAGCAGAAGCCATGAAAATATTTATAGAACAGACTGAGGGAAGCCACATCCCACTGGTGAGAAAGTGGCTGGAGTCAAACTGCTAGGTCGGGACCAATCACATTACAGATTCTTCTTTGGAGCCTGTCGAGAACACTGAGACTGATCATATATGGCAGCAGTATTCCATGCACGGTCGGATGGTTGATTTGTATATGTGCAAGATAGATTCAGGCGGAAAAAAACTTACTGGCCGAACACAGTGATCCAACCTTCCTAGAAGTGGATTTCGCTAATGATTCAATGTAATGATTTCACTTGAGGTCGGAAGAAAGAGTTAGGCCAAGGAGGCGCAGTGTATTGCATTTGAGAGGAAGCTTCCCAGTCATTCTCTTTCTAGAAGATTAAAGGTTAAAAGCGTTCCCGAGTTTGAGAAAAATTATTTTCCAACCCTCCAACCTCTTTCTCACATGCGGGAAGTGACGAGCCTCTCGCTGCTCTATCGTTATTTCTATGTAAAGTGCTCGGATGGATTACATACCTTGGTTCTCCAAAGTTTAACCTTCACGGCTAGGATACACCATGCATTTTATATAGCGGCAAACCACTTTTTTTGCGCACTGTATTCCATCGGCGAGAAGTTACACTGGAACAGCTTCTTGCTGCTAATGACTGTTCTGTGGAACAGACTCCCAAGTGGATGCTTCCCCGATCACTACAATCCTAGCATATTAACAGTTATATTCCTTTCCTATCCATGTAAACTACTCCTGAAATTTACCCTCTACCTCGAGTGGCTCACGGGCATGGTACAGAGTGAGTATTATATTAAAAAGTAAATCTAGGGGAATACCATTTTTTTTCTTTATATGCAAACAACTATTACATCCAGTCTTCTTTATGGCATTTAAAACCTTGAACTTAAACCCTTATTTTTATTATTTCTATCTATTCTCTTATTTGACTCCTCCTTTCTAGATCCTCTTTCCGATTCTTATTTTCCGTGTCATCCCCAAAATGTATACCTTTATGTATGCAAGGGCCGTGTCTACTTGGGCCTGGCTCAGTCGGGATGTAGGTCGGTGGAAAATGAAACCGACCAGGCCACCCACCAATATCAACAAGAAAAGCTCGACAAAAGCGTTATCACCTTCGTTCAAATGCGAATAATCCCACGGTCACACAGAACGCTCATGGCTCGAAACAGACGCAATAGGGACACATAATTCGGCAGGCAGACATACGTTTACACGGAGTGGTAAATACGCCGGAGGTCACAAAGACATATGTAAATACACAAATACACATAAAAAAAAAAAAATTACACACACGTGCACATATTTCTATCTATATATCTACTAGCAGTATAGCCCGGCGTTGCTCGGCTGTAATGAAAGCTTTAAAACTAATCCATGGTCCTGGAGCTCAGAATCTTTGGACATTGGCACGAAAGACTAAAAAGCAATAGTTGTTTCCAGTTAAAGCGAAACCGTAGAGTGACAGAAAAATGAATGGATGTAAGTCGAATTTTGATTTTCTGGTATTGATATCAAATAAGTTTTTTTCGTCGTAAACTGAGTTTTGAAGGCTAAATAAATCCTCTGAGTAAATGGTATCATGGCTGAGACAAAAACTACAATTATACTTACTTAAAGCCAAACCCGACGCAAAAACTAAAATAAAAGGGCTGAAATAAATACAGACATACAGCAGATAAACAGACACACACACAAACATCTTGCCTTATATATATATATATATATATATATATATATATATATAGAGATAGATAGATAGATAGATAGATAAGAGACAATGAATGTCTATTATGTTTAATCATGAGCCGTTCTAAACGTCGTATTTTTGCTTTAATTTCAGTTGAAAATAAAGACAAAAATTCTCCAACATTTGGATAATTATTTATTGGTTTTCTTCTAAGCTTTCGGCTCACGTGAGCCATCTTCAGAGAGGTCGTTCAAACTGAAATATTATAAAATCCACCATCAATCCCAATCAGAGATGCAATCTCTGAATGGGCATGTAAATTGGTACACTACGTTGGTTTTTTGTACAGAATTTAGTTTAGTGCTTGTTGTAATTCTCTACAAAATACCAATGTAGTGTACCAATTTACATGCCCATTCAGAGATTGCATCTCTGATACTAATCAAAGACCTAGTACATATATTGGTTTTACTACAACCACGCTCTCCCGTAGACTCACATGTCATCATTCTGATCAGAGTACTATTAAACAACATTTCTCTGAAAAACATAAACATGTAAGTAATATCAGAGAGATTTTGGTCAACAATACAGTGATCCTTACTCATACACACTGTAAGAGGAACCTGCAGATATTGGAGGCCATGTACATCAAATCAAAACAACCACCACTCAATAAAATCAACTTTAAAACAGGAAATAACATATTACATTGCATTTGACTACATAGTTTTGTTGTCATTTCGCGCTATCCCGCGGTGTGACGTCATAAAACCGCATCGCAAACTTAAGAACAGCGTTTATTATTTTTGGTAACTATTGCCGTTGCCAAGCGGAGTTTTATGTCAACACAAAATAAAATCGTCGGTGATGGTGGATTTTATAATATTTCAGTTTCAACAACCTCTCTAAAGATGGCTCATATGAGCCGAAAGCTTAGAAGAAAACCAATAATTATCCAAATGTTGGAGAATTTTTGTCTTTATTTTCAACTGAAATTAAAGCAAAAATACGACGTTTAGAACGGCTCGTGATTTAACATAACAGACATTCATTGGCTCTTATATTTAACAGCGTATGTTTAGAAAATTACTTGCTGCCTCGATATATATATATATACTAGCAATATAGCTCGGCGTTGCTCGGGTGTAGTGAAACTTTAAAACTAATCCATGGTCCTGGACCTCAGACTCAACCTAAAGAATATTTGTTTGAATGTTTGGTGAGAATCGGATAAAAATTGTGGATTTGTATAAAGACAGATAAACAGACACACACACAAACATCTTGCCTTTAATATATATATATTATGAATTTTCTGCACTATTGTAAGAACTGCAACCTTGAAACTTCTGAATATCGTTTCTTATGTCTTTGTCTATGAGTGTATCAAATTTGATTAAAATCGGACTACTCCTTCTATAACCCGATTTTTTCTATTATCGATTTTCGATATTTATCGGGGGTACCTCGACACAAAACCTAACTAAGAACACTCGCAGGCGCTTATAGTACAACTGTGTAAATGTTCAAGAAAATCGGTTCAGCCGTTTTGGAGTCTATAGGTAACGGACACACACATACAGACACACATACACAGACGAAATTCCATTTATAAATAAGTTTAGAAAGATCTATCTATCTATCTATCTATCTATCTATCTATCTATCTATCTATCTATCTATTCAGAAATTATAACATGGATATACTACAATATCACGAAAAAAGTAGCTATTTTCTTTCGACACTTCTTGTATCCTGTCAAGTGATGTGGTTTATTTTAATTCACATCACTTGACAAGACACAAGATGTGTCGAAACAAAATAGGTACTTTTGTAGTGATATTGTAACATATCCATGATATAATTTCTGAATAAATATTATTAGCTCTACTTTGTATTGAGCACTTTTTTAAAAATAGTGTTTCTTTGGACAAGGAATATTTTTCCACCCATACTTGGATATCTATCTATCTATCTATCTATCTATCTATCTATCTATCTATCTATCTATCTCAATCCTTTTCATATCTATCTATCTATCTATCTATCTATCTATCTATCTATCTATCTATCTATCTATCATCTATTCATATTCATATCTATCTATCTATCTCAATTCTATTCATATCTATCTATCTATCTATCTATCTATCTATCTATCTATCTCAATACTATTCAATATCTATCTATCTATCTATCTATCTATCTATCTATCTATCTCAATACTATTCATATCTATCTATCTATCTATCTATCTATCTATCTATCTATCTATTTATTGCGTTGTGGTGCGGTGGATATCGATTGGGAACAAGAAATCGGTTAGCCGAGTTCGAATTCCAGTTGAATTCCTTGCATTCACTTACGCACAAATCCCTTCGGGAAAGGTATTAATCCATCTCTTTCCTCCAGTTATGAGTTAAGTAACAGGACAGATTATGTTCTATAGCCTTTGTTGGCAACCAGTCTATCGCCGAAAGTAATGGCAACTTACTGCGGGATAATCTTCTGTCCGGCAGTCATGTCTCTTTCGAGACATGATCGCCCAAGCGTGCATCACGTATGGTACTTACCAGACTGATACATATATATCGAGTGCGATGAGTAAATTATCGCCGTTTTTTATTTTTAATTTCGTTCAACCGCGTTGTTTGTTTTGGATTCAGTATAGTAAGTTTAGTAGGGCAACATCTGAAAGAAAGAGAGCACCATGACGCAAATCATTCTGCCAGAAATTTGGAAACGGCAAGATGTGTTGCTTGGCCTTCGCGCCGGAAGCCCCAATGCGAAACATTTCACAGTATTTGGTTGTCAATCTGTGGACAGTGCAGAGGATTCGGAAAGAGTTGGATGGGTGTAATGGTGATTACGAAGGTGTTTCGAGAGATCTCTTGTGAGCTCTAGTGATGGCGACATTATGCTTCAAACCCAACACGGATGCCTACATCAAGTTCCTTGAGGAGGTAGTTCTGCCCTTTGCTACAGTGTGTACCTGGACTTCATACAGCAACTATGCTGAGCGGACTTTAGTTAGAGTTTCTTGGAGAAAACGCGTTATCATGTCTGACCCCGACAAGGCAGGACGCCCAAACCCTCGGTCACGATAACTTGTGACTTTGTGCTAGCACAAACATCGACAGCTCCTCAAAGAGAGCCCTCTACCCAGTTTCATTCCCAAAGCTTAGGTCTATAGAATGGTTTCCACAAGTGTCGTACGCTGGAACATCTCCTCCAAGTTGTGTGCAAAGTTGTTGCCTGTAGTATATTTTACTGAAAAAAATTAGAAGTCTTTAAGGAGAAAGACTTTGTATAAAGTGTATCTCCCAAAATATACTCACACTTAAATGATAGTGAATGCAGTATTTTCTTACTTACAAACAAGATTAATAGTAAAACTTAAGAAATATTAATTTTTTTTTAATCGTATCACCCCGAGCAAGGCAGTAACGCCACTGATGTGCAGGGGGCTACGTAATAGTGAAAACAGGGAATAAGGGATGAGCCTTTTAACCTGTCCAATAGAGGGGGGTGGAGTGTGAACCGGGCGATAGATCTATCTACTCCAATTGAAAAAAAAAACAAAAAAAAAAACAAAGTGAGAAGATTGGAAAAGAGAAAGCCGGAAACCACATCCTAAACAGGGAACAAGGGATGAGCCTCTTAACCTGTTCAATAGAGGTGGGTGGAGCGTGAACCGGCGATAGATAGATCTATCTACTCCAATTGAAAAAAACAAAAAAAAAACAAAAAAAACAATGTGAGAAGATTGGAAAAGAGAAAGCCGGAAACCACCTCCTAAACAGGGAACAAGGGATAGCTTACAAAAATAACGCTTTAAATTAGATATTAAGTTAAATTCAGTCAGTTAAGTGCCATACGTGATACACGCTTCGGCGATCGGGTCTCGAAAGAGACATGACTGACTGGGCAGAAGATTATCCCACAGTAGGTTGTCATTGCTTTCTGCGGTAGATTGGTTGCCAACCAAATCTATAGAATCCAATCTGTCCTATTATTTAACCCTTAACTGGAAGGAGAAGAGATAGATTATATTACATTATTATATTGAGTATAATTAGTGGGGGATCAGTTTATTACTTCATAACAATAGAAAACTGACTATTATATTCAGTCAGTCAGTTAAGTGCCATACGTGATTCACGCTTTGGGCGACCATGTCTCAAATGAGTCATGATTGACTGGGCAAAAGATTATCCCGCTGTAGGTTGACAGCCAAGGCTAGAGAATCCAATCTGTCCTATTATTTAACCCATAACTGGAAGGAAGAGACGGATTAATACCTTTTCCAAGGTATTTGTGCGTAAGTGAATGCAAGGAATTCAACTGGAATTCAAACTCGGCTCCCCGATTTGTCGTTTCGAGTCGATATCCACAGAACCACATAACACATCTTCAGTCTTTAATTAAAGATAGATCTATCTATCGCCCGGTTCACACTCCACCCACGTCTGTTGTACAGGTTAAGAGGCTCATCCCTTGTTCCCTGTTTAGGATGTGTTTTCCGGCTTTCTCTTTTCCAATCTTTTCACTATTATGTAGTCCCCTGCACATCAGTGGCGTTACCGCCTTGCTCGGGGTGATACGATTAAAAAAGGAAAATTAAAAGCATGTTTTTTTTTTATTCAAACTGGCAATGAAATAAGAAAGTGGCTACATATTTGGAGATATCTTGTATTTCAACTGAAATATTTACAAGCGGCTCAGTTAATGAATACGGAATATTTTCTTATAAGAAAACGGTTAATATTATCCTTACCATTAACTTTACTTTCGGAGGATAAATATATGCTTAAGCCTCGACATGCACTCTCTCATAGGATTATTCAGTCAAGTGTCAGCTGATCTTTGTTGAGGTTGTGTACGATGCAATACACGTTTTCACAATGCCTGTACGGATAGAGGCTATATTTTGACAGTACACAATTCAGTCAGTCCTCGTTCGCAGGTGTGTAAGTACCCGATACCTGACCCAAGTTTGTGACCCTCCATCTGAGGCCCCATGTTTGTCAACTCCCATCACGTCAACCAGGTGCCCATATCATTAATAACGTTTGTCACCTCTTTTTCTTTCAGTCCCTTTCACACCATACAGGCTGGTCTTTAACTCTTCTTTTTAGGCACCTCGCTAAATAACATTTTAGAGCTTGGTTATTTTTGTTAAACGTCACAACTCTATTGGGTTTGAAATATGCTTCTCTGAAGTTAAAACCAATATGCCTCACATTTGCGCAAGTGTTAACAACCAAGTTCTTATCTCATTCCAACACGAGTGAGTATAATCCATGTGTAAACGTTTCTTTGTTCAATATCTGGTTACCTGAACTATATCAACGCTTAGCAGCTTATTCAAGTGGACTACTTTGAATTTGATTCTAACTGGGTGCCGCCTGTTTTTGATAATAAGCCATAAGAATCTAAGCTTAGTAAATACTAAAACCTTCAAAACAGCCTTTGCTTGATATTGTGGAAGATCAAAACTAGCCTGAACATCAAAAGCTTCTTTCTTTCTTTCTTTCTTTCTTTTACTCTGTATGCTTATTCTTTTTGGGTCTTTTTTATTTTTTGCCATTTTTCCTCTTTTTTGTAATTTCTTTAGCAACATTTCCATCTTTCCTTCCTCTCCGCCATATTTCTCTTTTTTTTCTTCTACTGCTTCTTCTTCTTCATCTTTCTTCTTCTTCTTCTTCTTCTTCTTCTTCTTCTTCTTCTTATTATTATTATTATTATTATTATTATTATTATTATTATTATTATTTCTGTCTTTTTATCTATTTATTTGTTTTTTCTTTTTCTTTTTCTTTCTTTTTCATTCGTTTCATTTTTTCTTTTCGTTCATTCTATTCCATTTTTGCATTTTCTTTCTTATTTATTTCACTGTTTTATTATTGTTTTTTTGTCTACTTTTTTCGTCGATTTTTTCTTCTTTCTTTTTTCTTCTACATTTTTTCATTTATACTTTTTCTTTCTTCTACTCTTTTTTCATTTGATTTTGTCTTATTTTACTTTTTTATTTTTTTTTACGTGTCTTTTTCTTTTTTTTTAAGTTTTGTTTTTTCAGTTATTTCTTTCAATTTCTTTCATTTTCTTTTTCTTTTTTCTTCCTTTCCAACGCAATTTTCTATTTTTTCTTTCATTTCTTTCGTTTTAATCTATTTCAATTTTATTCTTTTTTCTCTTCTTTTTCTACTACAATTATTATTTTTGCTATTGATATTCTTTCGTTTTTTTTTTACTCCTTTTGTTTCCTTCTTATCTTTTTTCTTTTGTTTTCTTCTTCATTTTTGTTCTTTTTTTCTTTTTACTGCCGTTTCATATTTATTATTTTCTGTTTTTTATTCTTTTCTTTTCTTTCTGTTTGTTTTCATTTTTTTTTTCGTCGTAGGAGGAGTTATAATTGTAATAGCAGTAATTTTTATCTCTTCTTTATTTTTTTTTCTTCCTAAATTCATATCAAAATTGCTACAACTCTTCCTTTTATTGTTAATGCTGAAAATGTTTCTTTGTTATTGCTGTCAACATCTTCATTATTAGCACGTCTACGCGGCCATATTAATGACCTGTATTGCCACCTCATCTTTCTGGCCGACATTAAAATGGAATGGAGCACACCTTAATAAAAGCCCAATATTTCTTTGGCAGATATTCCAAAACGGTGTCTTTAGTCCACCTTCTTTAATGCGGGATTTGTCAAATCGAATTAAAAGCTATGAGCTTCATCCAAAGCAGGGCATTTTCTGATGGGAGACCAAAAAAGAAAAGAGATAGACACACGCAATAACTCTTTCTTCTCCTGTTCTCTTTTATTATTGCTTTCTTTATCTCTGCTTTTCTCTTTTTTTCTGCCGTTTCTACTTTTCTCGTTTTTTCTCTCTATTATTGTCTCAGGGTTTACCACTTTCTGTTGCTCACTATCATTATCCCTCTCCTTCTCTCATAATCTCTATTTTCTCTATCGCTTTCTATTTCCCTTTCAAGACAAGATCGCCCAAATCTTGTATTACGCATAGCACTTAACTGACTGACTATATTTCTGAGATGAGGTAGTATTTACAGTATTTACATTATTTAGACTATTGTCCTTATCTTTGTTGCCATTTGTACGACGTTTAATAATAGATCATTCTATTTGTCTATATTTCTGAGGTGAGGTTGTATTTACAGTATTTACATTATTTGGACTATTGTCCTTATCTTTGTTGCTATTTATACGACGTTTAATAATAGATCATTCTATTTGTCTATATTTCTGAGGTGAGGTTGTATTTACAGTATTTACATTATTTAGACAATTGTCCTTATCTTTGTTGCCATTTGTAGGACGTTTAATAATAGATCATTCTATTTGTCTATATTTCTGAGGTGAGGTTGTATTTACAGTATTTACATTATTTGGACTATTGTCCTTATCTTTGTTGCTATTTATACGACGTTTAATAATAGATCATTCTATTTGTCTATATTTCTGAGATGAGGTAGTATTTACAGTATTTACATTGTTTGGACTATTGTTCTCATCTTGATTGCCATTTGTACGACGTTTAATAATAGATCATTCTATTTGTCTATATTTCTGAGGTGAGGTTGTATTTACAGTATTTACATTATTTGGACTATTGTCCTTATCTTTGTTGCCATTTGTACGACGTTTAATAATAGATCATTCTATTTGTCTATATTTCTGAGATGAAGTAGTATTTACAGTATTTACATTATTCGGACTATTGTGCTAATCTTTGTTGACATTTGTACGACGTTTAATAATAAATCATTCTATTTGTCTATATTTCTGAGGTGAGGTTGTATTTACAGTATTTACATTATTTGAACTATTGTCCTTATCTTTGTTGCCATTTATACGACGTTTAATAATAGATCATTCTATTTGTCAATATTCCTGAGATGAGGTAGTATTTACAGTATTTATATTATTCGGATATTTGTCCTCATCTTTGTTGCCATTTATACGACATTTAATAATAGATCATTCTATTTGTCTATATTTCTGAGGTGAGGTTGTATTTACAGTATTTACATTATTTGGACTATTGTCCTTATCTTTGTTGCCATTTATACGACGTTTAATAATAGATCATTCTATTTGTCTATATTTCTGAGATGAGGTAGTATTTACAGTATTTATATTATTCGGATATTTGTCCTCATCTTTGTTGCCATTTATACGACATTTAATAATAGATCATTCTATTTGTCTATATTTCTGAGGTGAGGTTGTATTTACAGTATTTACATTATTTAGACTATTGTCCTTATCTTTGTTGCCATTTATACGACGTTTAATAATAGATCATTCTATTTGTCTATATTTCTGAGATGAGGTAGTATTTACAGTATGTATATTATTCGGATATTTGTCCTCATCTTTGTTGCCATTTATACGACATTTAATAATAGATCATTCTATTTGTCTATATTTCTGAGGTGAGGTTGTATTTACAGTATTTACATTATTTAGACTATTGTCCTTATCTTTGTTGCCGTTTATACGACGTTTAATAATAGATCATTCTATTTGTCTATATTTCTGAGATGAAGTAGTATTTACAGTATTTACATTATTCGGACTATTGTGCTAATCTTTGTTGACATTTGTACGACGTTTAATAATAGATCATTCTATTTGTCTATATTTCTGAGGTGAGGTTGTATTTACAGTATTTACATTATTTGGACTATTGTCCTTATCTTTGTTGCCATTTATACGACGTTTAATAATAGATCATTCTATTTGTCTATATTTCTGAGATGAGGTTGTATTTTCAGTATTTATATTATTCGGATATTTGTCCTAATCTTTGTTGCCATTTGTACGACATTTAATAATAGATCATTCTATTTGTCTATATTTCTGAGGTGAGGTTGTATTTACAGTATTTACATTATTTGGACTATTGTCCTTATCTTTGTTGCCATTTATACGACGTTTAATAATAGATCATTCTATTTGTCTATATTTCTGAGATGAGGTTGTATTTTCAGTATTTATATTATTCGGATATTTGTCCTAATCTTTGTTGCCATTTGTACGACGTTTAATAATAGATCATTCTATTTGTCTATATTTCTGAGGTGAGGTTGTATTTACAGTATTTACATTATTTGGACTATTGTCCTTATCTTTGTTGCCATTTGTACGACGTTTAATAATAGATCATTCTATTTGTCTATATTTCTGAGATGAAGTAGTATTTACAGTATTTACATTATTCGGACTATTGTGCTAATCTTTGTTGACATTTGTACGACGTTTAATAATAGATCATTCTATTTGTCTATATTTCTGAGGTGAGGTTGTATTTACAGTATTTACATTATTTGGACTATTGTCCTTATCTTTGTTGCCATTTATACGACGTTTAATAATAGATCATTCTATTTGTCTATATTTCTGAGATGAGGTTGTATTTTCAGTATTTATATTATTCGGATATTTGTCCTAATCTTTGTTGCCATTTGTACGACTTTTAATAATAGATCATTCTATTTGTCTATATTTCTGAGGTGAGGTTGTATTTACAGTATTTACATTATTTGGACTATTGTCCTTATCTTTGTTGCCATTTATACGACGTTTAATAATAGATCATTCTATTTGTCTATATTTCTGAGATGAGGTTGTATTTTCAGTATTTATATTATTCGGATATTTGTCCTAATCTTTGTTGCCATTTGTACGACGTTTAATAATAGATCATTCTATTTGTCTATATTTCTGAGGTGAGGTTGTATTTACAGTATTTACATTATTTGGACTATTGTCCTTATCTTTGTTGCCATTTATACGACGTTTAATAATAGATCATTCTATTTGTCTATATTTCTGAGATGAGGTTGTATTTTCAGTATTTATATTATTCGGATATTTGTCCTAATCTTTGTTGCCATTTGTACGACGTTTAATAATAGATCATTCTATTTGTCTATATTTCTGAGGTGAGGTTGTATTTACAGTATTTACATTATTTGGACTATTGTCCTTATCTTTGTTGCCATTTATACGACGTTTAATAATAGATCATTCTATTTGTCTATATTTCTGAGATGAGGTTGTATTTTCAGTATTTACATTATTTGGACTATTGTCCTTATCTTTGTTGCCATTTATACGACGTTTAATAATAGATCATTCTATTTGTCTATATTTCTGAGATGAGGTAGTATTTACAGTATTTACATTATTTGGATTATTGTCCTCATCTTTGTTGCCATTTGTACGACGTTTAATTATAGATCATTCTATTTGTCTATATTTCTGAGATGAGGTAGTATTTACAGTATTTAAATTATTCGGACTATTGTCCTCATCTTTGTTTCCATTTGTACGACGTTTTGGCCGTTGTACGCTCCGGTTTTTTTCAGGTGCTAGAAATTCTCTCTTTTCGTCTCTTTTCGTTTTATCTCTCTCTATCGGTCTTGCCTCCCTATTGTTTCACACTCTGTCTCACTTATTATTTTCCTTCTATTTCTATATGATTGTACTCTCTCTTTTTCTCCCTCTCTTTTTTCTCTCTCTCTTTTTCTCCCTCTCTTTTCTTTTATCTTCTGTATCCTGTACATAATCTTTTATATACTTCTTCTAACTTTGTCACTCAAAATCTTCTCTCTCTCTCTCTCTCTCTCTCTCTCTCTCTCTCTTTCTTTCTTTCTTTCTTTCTTTTTCTGTCTCTCTTTCTTTCTCCTTTTTCATTTCTCACTCAATTTTTACGTCTTCATACTCTTTAGCATTGCTGGTCCTGGGCATGACGGTAAACTGCATCCGGCAGCAAGATCTCTAATTGGGGGAGGGGTTGAGAGGCGCATGGAACGACCTTTTAATTGCTGTTGTTTTCAGGTCCCCCTACCCAGGAGTGAAAGCACATTTTAGGGTCCCAGCTATGGGCAAATAGTTAACCCAAAACTGTGGTCAAAACAGTATCTAAACTTATTTATAAATGGAACTTTATCTGTCTGTGTGTGTGTCTGTGTGTGTGTGTCTGTGTGTCTGTTACCTATAGACTCCGAAACTGCTGATCCGATTTTCTTGAAAATTTACACAGTTGTACTATAAGCGTCTACGAGTGTTCTTAGCTAGGTTTTGTGTCAAGGTACCCCCGATAAATATCGAAAATCAATAATCGAAAAAATTGGGTTATAGAAGGAGTGGTCCGATTTTAATCAAATTTGATACACCCATAGACAAAGACAAAAGAAACGATATTCAGAAGTTTCAACGTCTCAGTTCTTACAATAGTGCTGAAAATCGATAATATATATATATATATATATATATATATATATATATAAGCTTTCATTACGCCCGAGCAACGCCGGGCAATACTGCTCGTAAAAGTATAAAAAATACATTTTTATAGAAATATATACATAAAAATATACGTTTTTGAAAAATATAGTTTTGAAGAAAAAATATTACCGTAATACATTTTTGAAGAAAAAAATATTTTCTGCAAAACATTTTTAAATTCCAAACTAGAAGACATTTTTAGTTTTCTAAAATAAAAAAAATGAAAACAAAATAAATCATTAAAATCTGACTAAATCAACCTTCTCATTATAAGCAAACATTTAAAAAAATACTTCAAAACCCTATCTTTTTGGCATTAAATAACCCACGGAGTTTGATATACCATTCAACAAGACTCGAACTCAAACTCTTTCGCTTTGCCCCTTTTCCTGTTTTCTTTGTTCCTTTCTATTTCAGGACATTTTTTTCCCTTTCTTTCTTCCATTTTCTTCTTCTTCTTTATTTTCTTTCCTATCTTTCTGTATCTGATTTCTTCTTTTTTGCCTGAAAAATAGCTAGTTATTTGTCTATTAAGTCAAGATAGATAATTAAAAGCTAAAATACAGCCTCACTTTCTCTCTCTCTCTCTCTCTCTCTCTCTCTTTCTTTCTATTTATCTATCTATCTATCTCTCGTACGCCAATGTATGATTCTTTTTCATTCTTTCATTTTTAGTTGTGTCAACAAAGTTAGACAAAGGTTATGTATTCTGCAGTGGCGTTTATTTTTATTTTTTAATTTCTGGTGCCCAATGATTACAATCGTTTGTCACACGATTGTGTGACAAATGCAAAGTGATTGTCAGTTTATAGCGACAATATGGATGGCGGAGGTATGTTCTCTTTGATTGCTTTTTAATTGGCCTTTGATTTCTCCCTCATGAATGCTTAAAATTAAACATTAATATTTACTTGAAATAAAAATGAATGATTATTAGTTTTAATAATTTCTTTTTTTTTCTCCATGTTCTTTCTTTCTTTCATTTTCTTCCATTTTTCCTTTTCTTTTTTTATTTCTCACACTTTTTCTTTTTCTCTTTCTTTCGCCTTGTTTTTTTTTTTGTTTATTTGTCTTTTTTCGTTTCGCTTTTTCTTTTTTTCCTTCTTTTCTTTCTTTCGTCTCACTTTTTCTTCTTTTCTTTCGATTCTCTTTTTTTCTGTCTTTCTTGCCTTCTTTTATATCTCTCTAACACAAAACTATAAATATTACTTTTAAGTAATAAGAACGTTCTCCCATCTCAGTCTGTTCATATTTATATTTCTATATAAGTCTGTCCCTATCTATCTATCTATCTATCTATCTATCTATCTATCTATCTATCTATCTATCTATCTCAGTCTGTTCATATTTATCTTTCTATATAGGTCTGTCCCGATCTATCTATCTATCTATCTATCTATCTATCTATCTATCTCAGTCTGTTCAGATTTATCTTTCTATATAGGTCTGTCCCGAACTATCTATCTATCTATCTGTCTATCTATCTATCTATCTATCTATCTATCTATCTATCTATCTATCTATCTATCTATCTATCTATCTCAGTCTGTTCATATTTATCTTTCTATATAGGTCTGTCCCGATCTATCTATCTATCTATCTATCTATCTATCTATCTATCTATCTATCTATCTATCTATCTATCTATCTCAGTCTGTTCATATTTATCTTTCTATATAGGTCTGTTCCGATCTATCTATCTATCTCAGTCTGTTCATATTTATCTTTCTATATAGGTCTGTCCCGAGCTATCTATCTATCTATCTATCTATCTATCTATCTATCTATCTATCTATCTATCTATCTCGGTCTGTTCATATTTATCTTTCTATATAGGTCTGTCCCGATCGATCTATCTATCTATCTATCTATCTATCTATCTATCTATCTCAGTCTGTTCATATTTATCTTTCTATATAGGTCTGTCCCGATCTATCTATCTATATATCTATCTATCTATTTATCTCAGTCTGTTCATATTTATCTTTCTATATAGGTCTGCCCCGATCTATCTATCTATCTATGTATCTATCTATCTATCTATCTATCTCAGTCTGTTCATATTTATCTTTCTATATAGGTCTGTCCCGATCTATCTATCTATCTATCTATCTATCTATCTATCTATCTATCTCAGTCTGTTCATATTTATCTTTCTATATAGGTCTGTCCCGATCTATCTATCTATCTATCTATCTATCTATCTATCTATCTATCTATCTATCTCAGTCTGTTCATATTTATCTTTCTATATAGGTCTGTCCCGATCTATCTATCTATCTATCTATCTATCTATCTATCTATCTATCTATCTATCTATCTATCTATCTATCTCAGTCTGTTCAGATTTATCTTTCTATATAGGTCTGTCCCAGTCTATCTATCTATCTATCTATCTCAGTCTGTTCAGATTTATCTTTCTATATAGGTCTCGATCCATCTATCTATCTATGTATCTATCTATCTATGTATCTATCTATCTATCTATCTATCTATCTATCTATCTATCTCAGTCTGTTCATATTTATCTTTCTATATAGATCCGTCCGTCTATCTATCTATCTATCTATCTATCTATCTATCTATCTATCTATCTATCTCAGTCTGTTCAGATTTATCTTTCTATATAGGTCTCGATCTATCTATCTATCTATCTATCTATCTCAGTCTGTTCACTTATTTATCTTTCTATATAGGTCTATGATCTATCTATCTATCTATCTATCTATCTATCTATCTATCTATCTATCTATCTATCTATCTCAGTCTGTTCATATTTATCTTTCTATCGGTCTGTCCCGATCTATCTATCTATCTATCTATCTATCTATCTATCTATCTATCTATCTATCTATCTATCTATCTATCTATCTCAGTCTTCTATTTATTTCTATATAGGTCTGTCCCATTCTATCTATCTATCTATCTATCTCAGTCTGTTCAGATTTATCTTTCCTGCTCGGTCTGTCCCGATCTATCTATCTATCTATCTATCTATCTATCTATCTATCTATCTATCTATCTCAGTCTGTTCGTTTATCTACCTAGGTCTGTCCCCGTCTATCTATCTATCTATCTATCTATCTATCTATCTATCTATCTATCTATCTGTCTGTTCATATTTATCTTTCTATATAGATGTCTGTCTAGATCTATCTATCTATCTATCTATCTATCTATCTATCTATCTATCTATCTATCTATCTATCTATCTATCAATCTCAGTCTGTTCATATTTATCTTTCTATATAGGTCTCTCGATCTATCTATCTATCTATCTATCTATCTATCTATCTATCTATCTATCTATCTATCTATCATTCATTCATATTTATCTCTCTCTGTCTCGATCTATCTATCTATCTATCTATCTATCTATCTATCTATCTATCTATCCCCCCGTCTGTCCATCTATTTATCTTTCTCGCAGTCTGTCCGAATCTATCTATCTATCTATCTATCTCCGTCTGTTCGTTGTCTTTCTATATAGATGTATCGATCTATCTATCTATCTATCTATCTATCTATCTATCTATCTATCTATCTATCTATCTCAGTCTGTTCGTTGTCTCTCGATCCATCCCGATCTATCTATCTATCTATCTATCTATCTATCTATCTATCTCAGTCTGTCTTATTTATCTTTCTCACTCGGTCTGTCCGATCTATCTATCTATCTATCTATCTATCTATCTATCTATCTATCTATCTATCTATCTATGTATCTATCTATCTATCTATCTATCTATCTATCTATCTATCTATCTCAGTCTGTTCCTTCTCTTTCTATATAGATGTATCGATCTATCTATCTATCTATCTATCTATCTATCTATCTATCTATCTATCTATCTATCTATCTATCTCAGTCTGTTCAAATTTATCTTTCTATATAAGTCTGTCCCGATCTATCTATCCATCTATCTATCTATCTATCTCAGTCTGTTCATATTTATCTTTCTATATAGGTCTGTCCCGATCTATCTATCTATCTATCTATCTATCTATCTATCTATCTATCTATCTATCTATCTATCTCAGTCTGTGTATTTATCTTTCTATATAGGTCTGTCCCGATCTATCTATCTATCTATCTATCTATCCCTCTATCTATCTATCTATCTATCTATCTCAGTCTGTTCCTTCCCTTTCTATATAGGTCTGTCCCGGTCTATCTATCTATCTATCTATCCGTCTGTTCAGTTATCTTTCATAGGTCTGTCCCGATCTATCTATCTATCTATCTATCTATCTATCTATCTATCTATCTATCTATCTATCTATCTATCTATCTCAGTCTGTTCAGATTTATCTTTCCTATATAGATCTGTCCCCGATCTATCTATCTATCTATCTATCTATCTATCTATCTATCTATCTATCTATCTATCTCAGTCTGTTCATATTTATCTTTCTATATAGGTCCTTCCCGATCTATCTATCTATCTATCTATCTATCTATCTATCTATCTATCTATCTATCATCCAGTCTGTTCATATTTATCTTTCTATATAGGTCTGTCCCCGTCTATCTATCTATCTATCTATCTATCTATCTATCTATCTATCTATCTATCTCAGTCTGTTCATTGTCTTTCTCTCGGTCTGTCCCCGTCTATCTATCTATCTATCTATCTATCTATCTATCTATCTATCTATCTATCTATCTATCTATCTATCTATCTATCTATCTCAGTCTGTTCATATTTATCTTTCTATATAGAATCTGTCCCAGTCTATCTATCTATCTATCTATCTCAGTCTGTTCAGATTTATCTTTCTATATAGGTCTGTCCCGATCTATCTATCTATCTATCTATCTATCTATCTATCTATCTATCTATCTATCTATCTATCTATCTATCTATCTAGTCTGTTCAGATTTATCTTTCTATATAGGTCTGTCCGTCCATCTATCTATCTATCTATCTATCTATCTATCTGTCTCAGTCTGTTCATATTTATCTTTCTATATAGGTCTGTCGATCTATCTATCTATCTATCTATCTATCTATCTATCTATCTATCTATCTATCTATCTATCTATCTATCTCAGTCATTCATATTTATCCTTTCTATGAGTCTGTCCCGATCTATCTATCTATCTATCTATCTATCTATCTATCTATCTATCTATCTATCTCAGTCTGTTTTCATATTTATCTTTCTATATGAGTCTGTCCCGATCTATCTATCTATCTATCTATCTATCTATCTATCTATCTATCTATCTATCTATCTATCTATCTATCTATCTATCTATCATCTATTCATATCTATCTATCTATCTATCTATCTATCTATCTATCTATCTATCTATCTATCTCGGTCATTCATATTTATCTTTCTATATAGATCTATCGATCTATCTATCTATCTATCTATCTATCTATCTATCTATCTATCTATCTATCTATCTATCTATCTATCTCAGTCTGTTCATATTTATCTTTCTATATAGATTCTGTCCCGATCTATCTATCTATCTATCTATCTATCTATCTATCTATCTATCTATCTATCTATCTATCTATCTATCTATCTCAGTCTGTTCATATTTATCTTTCTATATAGGTCTGTCT
>JBBBDQ010000376.1:1337500-1342500 GCA_037127315.1 Ascarosepion bandense | reverse complement strand
TCATTCATATTTATCTTTCTATATAGGTCTGTCCCGATCTATCTATCTATCTATCTATCTATCTATCTCAGTCTGTTCATATTTATCTTTCTATATAGGTCTGTCCCGATCTATCTATCTATCTATCTATCTATCTATCTATCTATCTATCTATCTATCTATCTATCTAACTCAGTCTGTTCATTTATGTTTCTATATATGTCTGTCCCGATCTATCTATCTATCTATCTATCTATCTATCTATCTATCTATCTATCTATCTATCTAGTTCTGTTCAAATTTATCTTTCTATATAGGTATGTCCCGATCTATCTATCTATCTATCTATCTATCTATCTATCTATCTATCTATCTATCTATCTATCTATCTATCTATCTATCTATCTAGTTCTGTTCAAATTTATCTTTCTATATAGGTATGTCCCGATCTATCTATCTATCTATCTATCTATCTATCTATCTATCTATCTATCTATCTATCTATCTATCTATCTATCTATCCCGGTCTGTTCATTTATCTTTCTATATAGGTCTGTCCCGATCTATCTATCTATCTATCTATCTATCTATCTATCTATCTATCTATCTATCTATCTATCTATCGATCTATCTCAGTCTGTCATATTTATCTTCTATAGGTCTGTCCTGATCTGTCTATCTATCTATCTATCTATCTATCTATCTATCTATCTATCTATCTATCTATCTATCTCAGTCTGTTCATATTTATCTTTCATATAGGTCTGTCCCGGTCTATCTATCTATCTATCTATCTATCTATCTATCTATCTATCTATCTATCTATCTATCTATCTATCTCAGTCTGTTCGTATCTATCTTTCTATATAGGTCTGTCCTGATCTATCTATCTATCTATCTACCTATCTATCTATCTATCTATCTATCTATCTATCTATCTATCTCAGTCTGTTCATATTTATCTTTCTATATAGGTCTGTCCTGATCTATCTATTTATCTATCTATCTATCTATCTATCTATCTATCTATCTATCTATCTATCTATCTCAGTCTGTCTACATTTATCTTCTGCATAGGTCTGTCCAGATCTATCTATCTATCTATCTATCTATCTATCTATCTATCTATCTATCTATCTATCTATCTATATCGGTCTGTTCATATTTATCTTCTATATAGGTCTTTCTCGATCTATCTATATCTATCTATCTATCTCGGTCTGTTCATATTTATCTTCTATATAGGTCTGTCCTGATCTATCTATCTATCTATCTATCTATCTATCTATCCATTTATCTATCTATCTCAGTCTGTCTATATTTATCTTTCTATATAGGTCTATCTATCTATCTATCTATCTATCTATCTATCTATCTATCTATCTATCTATCTATCACAGTCTGTCTATATTTATCTTTCTGTCTGTCCCGATCTATCTATCTATCTATCTATCTATCTATCTATCTATCTATCTATCTCGGTCTGTCTACAAGTTTATCTTTCTATAGGTCTGTCCCGATCTATCTATCTATCTATCTATCTATCTATCTATCTATCTATCTATCTATCTATCTATCTCGGTCTGTTCATATTTATCTTTCTATGTAGGTCTGTCCTGATGTATCTATCTATCTATCTATCTATCTATCTATCTATCTATCTATCTATCTATCTCAGTCTGTCTATTTATCTTCTATATAGGTCTGTCCCGGTCTATCTATCTATCTATCTATCTATCTATCTATCTATCTATCTATCTATCTATCTATCTATCTATCTCAGTCTGTCGATTTATCTTTCTATATAGGTCTGTCCTGATCTATCTATCTATCTATCTATCTATCTATCTATCTATCTATCTATCTATCTACCTATCTATCTATCTATCTATCTACCTATCTATCTATCTATCTATCTATCTATCTATCTATCTATCTATCTATCTATCTATCTATCTATCTATCTGTCTGTCTATTTCATTCTATATAGGTCTGTCCATCTATCTATCTATCTATCTATCTATCTATCTATCTATCTATCTATCTCAGTCTGTTTCAGATCAATCTCTCTCTATACAGGTCTGTCCTGATCTATCTATCTATCTATCTATCTATCTATCTATCTATCTATCTATCTATCTATCTATCTATCTATCTATCTATCTATCTATCTATCTATCTATCTCAGTTCATTCATATTTATCTTTCTCTATATAGGTCTGTCTCGATCTATCTATCTATCTATCTATCTATCTATCTCAGTCTGTTCATATTTATCTTTCTATATAGGTCTGTCTATCTATCTATCTATCTATCTATCTATCTATCTATCTATCTATCTATCTATCTATCTATCTATTCACTGTGCCTGTCTATCTATCTTCTGTCTGTCCATCCATCTATCTATCTATCTATCTATCTATCTATCTATCTATCTATCTATCTATCTATCTCGGTCTGTTCATGTTTATCTTTCTATGTAGGTCTGTCCCGATCTATCTATCTATCTATCTATCTATCTATCTATCTATCTATCTATCTATCTATCTATCTATCTATCTCGGTCTGTCTGATATTTATCTTTCATGGTAGGTCTGTCTCGATGTATCTATCTATCTATCTATCTATCTATCTATCTATCTATCTATCTATCTATCTGTCTGTTCATTTATCTTCTATATATGTCTGTCCGTCTATCTATCTATCTATCTATCTATCTATCTATCTATCTGTCTGTCTGCATCTATCTTTCCATATATATCTGTCCGGATCTATCTATCTATCTATCTATCTATCTATCTATCTATCTATCTATCTATCTATCTATCTATCTATCTATCTATCTATCTATCTATCTATCTATCTATCTATCTATCTCAGTCTGTCTCCATTTGATTCTCTTATATAGGTCTATCTATCTATCTATCTATCTATCTATCTATCTATCTATCTATCTATCTATCTATCTATCTATCCGTCCATTCATATTTATTCTTTCATATATATCTATCTATCTATCTATCTATCTATCTATCTATCTATCTATCTCTGTCTGTCTATCTATCTTTCATATATATCTATCTATCTATCTATCTATCTATCTATCTATCTATCTATCTATCTATCTATCATGTCTGTCTATACGTATCTTCTATATATATCTGTCCATCTATCTATCTATCTATCTATCTATCTATCTATCTATCTATCTATCTATCTATCTATCTATCTATCTATCTATTTCTGTCTGTCTGTATATTTATCTTCTATATATCTATCTATCTATCTATCTATCTATCTATCTCGTTCGTTCATTTATCTTTCTATATAGGTCTGTCTCGATCTATCTATCTATCTATCTATCTATCTATCTATCTATCTATCTATCTATCTATCTCACTCATTCATTTATCTTTCTATATAGGTCCGTCCCCGTCTATCTATCTATCTATCTATCTATCTATCTATCCTTTATCATTCATATTTATCTTTCTATATAGATCTGTCCATCTATCTATCTATCTATCTATCTATCTATCTATCTATCTATCTATCTATCTATCTATCTATCTATCTATCTCGGTCTGTCCATGTTTATCTTTCTATATAGGTCTGTCCCACCTATCTATCTATCTATCTATCTATCTATCTCGGTCTGTTCATATTTATCTATGTATGTCCGTCCTGATGTATCTATCTATCTATCTATCTATCTATCTATCTATCTATCTATCTATCTATCTATCTATCTATCTATCTACTATCTATCTATCTATCTATCTATCTATCTATCTATCTATCTATCTATCTATCTATCTATCTATCTATCTATCTCGGTCTGTTCATATTTATCTTTCTATATAGGTCTGTCCCGATCTATCTATCTATCTATCTATCTATCTATCTATCTGTCTGTTCACATTTATCTTTCATAGGTCTGTCTCGATCTATCTATCTATCTATCTATCTATCTATCTATCTATCTATCTATCTATCTATCTATCTAACTCAGTCTGTTCATTTATGTTTCTATATATGTCTGTCCTGACTGAATCTATCTATCTATCTATCTATCTATCTATCTATCTATCTATCTATCTATCTATCTGTCTATTTATTTATCTTCTATATATCTGTCCCACATTCATCTATCTATCTATCTATCTATCTATCTATCTATCTATCTATCTATCTATCTATCTATCTCAGTCTGTTCATATTTATCTTTCATAGGTCTGTCCCGGTCTATCTATCTATCTATCTATCTATCTATCTATCTATCTGGTTCGTTCAGATTTATCTTTCTATATAGGTCTGTCCCGATCTATCTATCTATCTATCTATCTATCTATCTATCTATCTATCTATCTATCTATTTCGGTCTATCTATATTTATCTTTCTCTATATAGGTCTGTCCCGATCTATCTATCTATCTATCTATCTATCTCGGTCTGTTCATATTTATCTTTCGAGAGAGACCGGGTCCTTGACTTTATCTATCTATCTATCTATCTATCTATCTATCTATCTATGTATCTATCTATCTATCTATCTCGGTCTGTTCATATTTATCTTCTATGTAGGTCTGTCCTGATGTATCTATCTATCTATCTATCTATCTATCTATCTATCTATCTATCTATCAATACTTATTCATATCTATCTATCTATCTATCTATCTATCTATCTATCTATCTATCTATCTATCTATCTATCTCGGTCTGTCTATGTATTTATCTTCTATATAGGTCTGTCCCGCATCTATCTATCTATCTATCTATCTATCTATCTATCTATCTATCTATCTATCTATCTATCTATCTCAGTCTGTCTATATTTATCTTGTATATAGGTCTGTCCCGGATCTATCTATCTATCTATCTATCTATCTATCTATCTATCTATCTATCTATCTATCTATCTATCTATCTATCTATCTATCTATCTCAGTCTGTTCATATTTATCTTTCTATAAGTAGGTCTGTCCCGATCTATCTATCTATCTATCTATCTTCTATCC
>JBBBDQ010000376.1:1312500-1332500 GCA_037127315.1 Ascarosepion bandense | reverse complement strand
AGTGATATACGCTGGAATTTTGAACAGAAGTCTTTTATTTATTTCACTGGGGTAGATTGTTCTCATTCTACGTGCCACGCATTTTCTGGATATCTCAGATGCAGTTACTTCCCTTTAGTTACTGAACACTCTAAATGTTTTGTTCACTTCTGTTGTGTCAAGATATTGAACCCACAACTCTTTGGATCAAGTCACTGGAATACTTCAGCCAATGCTTTATCCACAACGACCGAAACGTCGTCAATTTGGCAATAAAGATAAGAACAACAGTCTAACTGATGTAGATAGCATGAATAGTTACAATACCTCAGAAATACAGACAGATCCTGAAGAATGCCCGAGCGTACATCGTCCGAAACATCGTGAATATGACAATTAAGATGAGGACAACGTACTTACTGATGTAAATAGTGTAAATAATTCCAATAAATAATCTCAGAAATATAGACTGGTCCTGAAAAAACCCGGAGCGTACAACGTCCAAAATGTAGTGAATATGGCAATAAACAACAGAACATAAATTCTAATACAATTATTGTTTTGGTCGTATTGTTATTGATGGGCTTATGGCGAAGCAACGGTTCTCGTCCGATCAACTAAGTTAATCAGTCAAGTCAAAGCTTGTCAATACTTAATTAGGTGACCGTTTGGTGCGATGGATAACTCAGAATGAGAAATCGAAGAGTAAAGTTCGAATTCCCGTCGAGTTCATTATATGCAATAACGCACAAATACCCTTAGGAATGGCATGTATCTATCTCGTCACCCCTCATCTACGAGTTAAACAGCAAGGTAGACTGTTTCCTTGTTGTGGAGTTATTTTCGCATTGGAGGCTAGAATTTATGCTAAAGTTGGCCCTAATAGGTTCGGCGTAAAAAAAGTTAGGAACTTGATATAATATGTCTTACGCAGTGTAGTCTTGCCAGGTCGCTGACTACTTTCGTATTCGACTAACTGTCGACTACTATCGCCCAACATCGACTGACCCTCGTTCCTCTTACTACTCCTACTTATATATGTGGGATAGTCTATTCACTATAGATTAGGTCTGTTTCACCATAACACTACAGCCTTTGATTTTCAACCAGTCAAACGTAGGAATTCTTCTGTTAAGTCAATCATGAATCGAAAAATGGCATGACGCCCAAGCATGGTAATCGAGGAAGGAAAGAAAGAATAAATGAAAGAATGAATGAATGTATGAATGAAGGAAGGAAGGAAAGAAGGAAGAAAAGAAGGAAGGAAGGACGGTGAAGGATAATAAAGAAAATTTATCCCATATCCAGCTAAGTCAAAATGTGTTTTAAATTGCCTGCTTTTTATTATCAGATTTGATTATAAATCTGTGTCCATTAAAACTAACCTATACGCAGACGTACGTCAATTTTTTTTTTTAAATCTCTTCTCACGAAAAATATTTGTGTCAAATTCTGAAATTAACTGTTCGACATAAGTGTTTATTGTATAATATAATTAATTTTGACGACATTTGTAAAAGTCACTTTTGCTTTGTCGTATCTACCTTTCAACATGTCATTGGACAGCAGGTCAATCATTTTTAATTGGATTATACGAGGGGTGCGGGTCTTCAATGACAAATATGCAAACGACACTTTTATGTTCTTAGTTATTTTCTCAGATAAAGCTAATTCAAACCGTGCTTTAAAATAATTTAAACCATATTAAATAATATATTCCATTATGAATTCTTATAAACTCTAATGCAATTTTCAGCAGTCATGTTAATAATGAAAAATGAATGTGAACAAAGAATTTTCTCAGATAACGTCTTTTTCCTTCTATCTGGCCTGTTAGTATCAGGTTCTCCAGGCCCTCCTTCCTCATTTCATGTCCCAGGAACTTCAGCTGTCTCTTCGTGATGCTCAGTATTAGTTTCCTTTTTGTTTCCATTATTTCCCAAACCTCATTATTGCTCACATGCTTGATCCATGAGATTCGTAGCACCTTCTGTAGAACCACATTTCAGTTGCTTCAAATTTTCCCTTCATCTTTGATGGTATTGTCCAGCATTCACTGCCATATTGAAGGACGACATCACGTAGCAATCCAGTACTCTCTTCCTAGTTTCTAGCGAAATTATCCTGTTTCTTAATACTTTACTCCACATCTGGAATACTTCTTTCGCCATGCCAATTCGCCTTCGGATCTCTGTGTCGCACTTTCTGTCTTCTGTTATAACGCTTCCCAGATATTTAAATTTTTGTACCTGCTTAATTCTGGTATCCCCGACCTGTATTTGGCATTTTGGGCTGCCCTTTTTATTGAAGACCATGCATTCGGTTTTCGTGCAGTTTATTTGTAGTCCTTTTTTGTTATTTTCTTCTGCTACCTTCTGTAAGAGGTCTTTTCGAGATAATCGTTGATAAAAAATAAAAGGTAAATGGGCAGTAGGAGTGTCGCAGTGGCTCATCTGAACCGTAACATACACCACACCCACATTGTACCTGAATTGTCTCTTGCTTTCTCTGTACAGTGTATCTAAATTATATAACAATTATTATGCGAAATATTAAAAGATTCCTTTGCCATGCAATGCAAGCAGCAATAAAATCTAATCAAACGTTCAATATACATTAGCCTTACTTTTCAAACGACTACATCAAATCTATCGCTGCTTATGCGGCTAAGAAAACTGGGTCTCCGTGACGGGCAAGAAATTTTTTCTCGTCAGAATCCAATGTCTATATTTCTGAGATTAGGTAGTATTTACAGTATTTTCATTATTCGGACCATTGTCCACATCCTTGTTGCTATTTGTACGACGTTTAATAATATATCATTCTATTTGTCTATATTTCTGAGATGTGGTAGTATTTACAGTATTTGAGGACAATAGTCTGAATAATGTAAATACATTATTCAGACTATTGTCCTCATCTTTGTTGCCATTTGTACGACGTTTAATAAGAGATCATTCTATTTGTCTATATTTCTGAGATGAGGTAGTATTCACAGTATTTACATTATTTAGACTATTGTCCTTATCTTCGTTGCCAGTGGATATAGACCTTGGTTAGTTCCTGTCATTTGACTCAAATTGTTGTGAGTCTAATACCAGGCTACAGTAATTACAGACTTAGATGGAGATAATTTATGACCGCCTAAAAGAGGCTTTACGCCAAACGGGATGAAGATGATATACCTCAGTGATTGTAATAAAGGGTTCTGTTCGGATTTCCTAGGACCTGAAGAAGGCCGGAGCGTACACGGGCCGAAACGTCGTGCAACTGGCAACAAAGATGAGAACAATAGTTCGAATAATGTAAATCCTGTCCATTTTGCACGTTTATAAATTTGCTATTCGTTCGTGAATTGAATACTGTTGCCATATTTTGTCGGGGGTTTCTGTTATACTGGTTCTCAACAAAATCCAAATAAGGATCTGCAATTGACTTCTCCTGACTTGACATCTCAATTCCAGTTACTGGCGGACATGAAGGAGACTACCTCCACCTTTAAATTTCATGTTTCTCATTTTTTTCTACTTTTTTCAGTGCAATTTTATCGATTACATCCTGAACTTTCTGATTGACAAAAACAAGATTGGAAAAATTTCAATATTTAAACAATTTTAGAGGAGAGCTCAGTTTTCCATACAACGTTATAGTAAATAGATCCGATATTACCACCACCTGTAAATTGGTTGATTATCAATTTTTTTTACTTTTTTCAGTGCAATCTTATTGATTAAACCCTAACCTTTCAGATTGACAAAAGATTTTGTAAAAATTTCAGCTTTTAAACAATTTGGGTGGGGGCTCAGTTTTTCATACAACGTTATAGTCAATCGATCCTGTGCAATTAACTTTTTTGCTTGCCCATATTCAACAACTGAATCCTTTGTAGAATTTTTGAATAAAGCCATTCTTGGAGTTTCTGAGGAAGATGCCATCGTACGAACTGAAGAAAACTTGAAAAAGACAGAAACAAGAGCAACAACTCGCCCAAAAAGAAAAAACAAAAAAACAAAAAAAAAACAAACAAACAAAGCGACCCCAATGCGATTGGTTCCAAAATGGAGGATCGATTTACTATAGCGTTTTATGAGAAACTGTTCCCCTCCAAAAAAAAAACAAAAAAAAACAAAAATTGTTTAAATATTGAAATTTATTGATAATCGGAAAACTTATGTAATAATCGATTAGACTGCGCTGAAAAAAGTAAAAAATATATGAAAAACAACAAATTTAAATGTGGTGGTAGTCTCCTTCAGGCCCACCCAGACACTTTTTCACTGACGTGACGTGGCTTCCCTCTGTCTTTTCTACAGGTATTTTCATGGCAATTTCTCTGGCAGGTTTTTCCCCTGGTCCTTAAATACGTGAATCTAAACGTGCCACTAAATTGGCATCTCGGTCCCACATTTTTATCGTTAAAATAGTAACTACCACTTCAACTACAACAGTTTCTTTTCTCGCACTTCCCGCCTGCAGAACTCTCTTTCATTTACTTGCTTCCCTGTGAGGTTGTGCGTTGTGGTGCAGTGAATATCGGCTCGGAGAAATCGGAGAGACGTTTGAATTCCGGTTGAATTCATTGCATTCACTTACGCACAAATACCCTTGGGAAAGGAATTAATCTGTATTTCTCCCTCCAGCTATGGGTTAAATAGCAAGACAGATTGGGATCTATAGCCTTGATTGGCAACCAGTCTACCGCAGAAACATAGCAACATAGTGCGAGAAAATCTTCTGCCCAATTAGACATGTCTCTAAAGAGACAGGATCGCCCAAATGAGTATCACATATTGCATTTAACTGACTGACGCTTCGTCCGTGAGAAAGCCCGACGGACACTCGAGGTAGAGGGTTATCGTAAAGGATAGTTTATAGGAATAGGAGAGAAAAATAACAGTTAACTCTGGACTTGAACGGATTAAGATTGTAACATCCTCTTAGGATTTGTTTATGCTTTTAGGATGAGGTAGTATTTTGTCCTCATCTTAATTGCCATGTTTACGACGTTTCGGCCGTTGTGCGCTCTAGCCTTCTTCAGGTACTAGGTCGCAAATGGAATTAGAATTATATACCCTAGTAATCGAAATGAAGGGTTCGGATCAAAATTCCTAGCATCCTCGTGGCAGTCTGTTCTACAGGTCACTGATTCGCGGGGAGTTTTTCGAGTTGAAAAATATCCGATAGAACGCGGATGAATTTGGATGGCTTGATACTATGTGAGGAATATGGCAGCTTCTAGCAGAACCAAAGTATGTAGTTTGTCCGAGAATTTTCCATGAAAATTGCGAGAGCTGTGAGAGGATCGCCACATCCCACCTGTGAAAGAGAATTTAAGGGGTGGAAAATAATTCTTTTTTTCCAACAAGACTCAGAGGCGTTTTTCAATTCCATCACGACTGGAAAGTAAGGACCGGGTAACTTCCTCCTA
Source organism: Ascarosepion bandense (assembly GCA_037127315.1). NCBI lineage: Eukaryota > Metazoa > Mollusca > Cephalopoda > Sepiida > Sepiidae > Ascarosepion > Ascarosepion bandense. The sequence goes on along the minus strand of JBBBDQ010000376.1, from coordinate 1,327,093 downwards.
AATATGGCAAAAATACTCCCCTTTAGGCCTGGTGTTGCTCTTAAATGTAGAGCAACGTTTCTCAACTGAGGTTCTCCGGAACCTTATGGTTCTGCAGGAGGTCCCTACTTTTTCCGCGAGGACAAATGAGCTAAGCTAATGCACTTTTGACTTTTTATTCAATTTTATATACGTAATGTGCGTTGTGGTGCAGTAGATATCGGCTCGGAACGAGAACGCGGGGAGCCGTAGTTCGAATTCCAGTTGAATCTGTTGCATTCACTTACGCACAAATATCATTGGGAAAGGTATTAATCAGTCTCTTCCCTCCAGCTATGGGTTAAATAGCAGGACAGATTGGGTTCTATAGCCTTGACTGGCAATCAATCTACCGCAGAAAGTAATGGCAACCTACTGCGGGATAATCTTCTGTCCAGTCAGTCATGTCTCTAAAGAGACATGATCGCCCAAGCGTGTTTCACGTATGGCACTTAACTGACTGAATGTTACTAAACACGCACAGTATTTTCTTGGTTATCGTAATGTATATTTTTAAAGTTTGACTTTAGAAGTTATTTTATGTGAATTAAAACTCCCTAATGAAGTATTATAAACAAGTAGTATAAATTTTATTTAGCATTATCGAAAAACTTGACAAAGAAATATTAACTTTTCCTTAACAACAGTTATTCAAAAATATATACTTTGATATCTACCACGTGAACTACGATGAAAATAAAATGAGAAAAATATGGTATATATATATATATTTGCGCAGGGGTTCCTTGAGACATGCAATTTATTTTAAGGGTTACGGAAGGGTAAAAAGGTTGAAAAACACTGTTATATAGTGTAAAATATACTCTACAATACATATTTTCTAGACTTAAATTAATAACAGGACCATTTTAGTCTTACCCTGAAGTGTACGGAAGGGTAAGAAGCATCTATGTAATGAATGTCAGTAACCTTTTAGATCCAATGAGCCATGCAAGGTGGGGGCTGCAGAGTTCTTGGTTTTACCAGGAAGACTTGAAAAAAATGTTTATTTGATCAAAAGTGTGTCAGGCTGAGAACTTTTCAGCACTCCTTTATATATAATACCTGTTGTTAAATTTTAAAAATAATTCCATTTGTTTGCTACTTAATACTGAATGGGGATAGTATAGCGTTTCACAACCGAGGTTCCCCGGAACCCTAAGGTTCCGCGAGAACAAAGACATTTTTTTACTTTGATTTACCTTATGTTTTTTATGCTGCAATTATCTATTTTCGTTCTGCTTACAATATGATATTGGTTTCGTATGTTTATTTATTTTTTTTTTTTACGTTTGAGTTTAGAATTTTTTTTGTGTAAATGAAAACTTCCTGATGAAGTATTATATATTATAAACGGTAAAACAAACAGTATTTTTATTTTCTAACTTTATCAAAAAATTTGACAAAGAAGTATTGATTTTTCCTTAAACCAGTTATTCAAAAATATATACTTTGATATCTACCACATGAACTACAATGAAAATAAAATGAGAAAAATATGGTATATAATTTTTTTTTTTTTTTGCACAGGGGTTCCTTGAGACATGTAATTTATTTTAAGGGTTACACAAGGGTAAAAAGGTTGAAAAACACTGTTATATAGTGTAAAATATACTCTACAATACATATTTTCTAGACTTAAATTAATAACAGGACCATTTTAGTCTTACCCTGAAGTGTATGGAAGGGTAAGTATCTATGTAATGAATGTCAGTAACCTTTTAGATCCAATGAGCCATGCAAGGTGGGGGCTGCAGAGTTCTTGGTTTTACCAGGAAGACTTGAAAAAATGTTTATTTGGTCAGAAGTGTGTCAGGCTGAGAACTTTTCAGCACCCCTTTATGTCTTAATAAAATATAATTCCTCTTGTTAATTTTTAAAAATAATTCCATTTGTTTGCTACTATTTTTGGTTAACACGTTTTTGAGACACTGGGAAAAAAATTTGTGTTTGAAAAATGTCAAATCTAAAAAAAAAAATGTAAATACTAAGAAATTGTTTGTGCAAAAAGGGCAAAAGTGTAAAAATTGAAAAGTAAATTAAATTTATTTTTTGTGTGAATGAAAACTTCCTGATGAAGTATTATAAACGAACAGTATGAATTTTATTTAGCATTATCGAAAAATTTAACGAAGAAGTATTGATTTTTCCTTAAACCAGTTATTCAAAAATATATTCTTTGATATCTATCACGTGAACTACGATGAAAATAAAATGAGAAAAATATGGTATATAAATTTTTCTTTTGCGCAGTGGTTCCTTGAGACACGTAATCTATTTTAGGGGTAAAAAATTGAGATACCCTGATTCAGCCCATAGAAGTGATGGATTTATACATTACTCAAGTCTATTTGCGCGCAAGTGAGTGTAACGAATTCAACTGGAATCGAAACGTGGGTCTACTGATTTCCCATTCTGGGCCGATATCCATGACCCCCATTACACAATCTGAACAAATGTTCTAATGTTAACATTCTTGTAGCGACGTTGACCATATGGTGAAGAAGAATGCTGCTTTCTTGTCATCGAGAGAAATATATATTTATGGGATAAATGGTAGATTTGTTTTCCGACTAAAAACGTTGTTTTAGTGGGCACACGTATATGAGTAGTTATCCCTAATTGTCATTTTATTTATTTAAACAGTAAAATTAACACTAACCAGCCTAGAATGTGAAGTTTTAATTTTAAAAATTGTGCCTATCGGCAAGAATCGAAGTCGTTTTTCAATCATTGGGAATATATATATAAAAATATGGCTTATAATTTTGATTTTGCGCAGTGGTTACTTGAGACATGTAATTTATTATAAGGATTACGCAAGGGTAAAAAGGTTGAGAAACGCTGAGGGTGAGGATAGCGTGAGGAGTCAGGAACTTACTGGAGCGGGACCGGGAGCCGATCATTTTAGCCGAATCTTTAGCGATGGATCGTATATAGGAATTCAACTTGAGGTCTGGTGTGATTCTTAGGCCCAACATTCTCACACGACACGATGCCTCCTCGAGGGGACATCCGTTCATTGTAACTGGTGGTAGTTCGGAGTCTGATCAATAGGCAGAGTTAACATATTTTATATCTAAAAATATACGAGAGTCATTCAATAAATAAGATGAAATTTTATAAGGAAGCTTATTTTTTAAAAATTTTTTGCCCTTACTTCTTTTTCAAAGGGTTTTATTTTATTTTTTTTTTAACTTTAAGACTTTTGAAGATTAACAAAGATGGCCGACCAAGTTTTTGGTTGCTGAAGGGTGCAATCCAGTTGAAATTCATAGTAGAATGTCAACTGTGTATGGTGCCACATGTTTCAGCCAAAAATTGTTTACAAGTGGGCTAAATTGTTTAAAGAAGGAGGGTGCAGTGTTGAGGATGAAGACAGGCCTGGGAGGCCTACAGAAGTGAGGTCTCCTGAGGTGATCGAATCAGTCAATGACCTCACTCAGTTTGACAGAAGGGTGTCAGTGAATGATATTGCAAGGATTTTGAGCCTATCTGTTGGGACAGCCCACAAAATTGTCCATGATGAGATAATTAAGACAACGCAAGGCCTGACACAACAGCCTAAACGGTGCATACCATCAAAAAGCTGAGCTGGGAGCTGATCCCTCATCCCCCTTACAGCCTAGATCTTGCCCATTCAGACTTTCACCCGTTTGGTCCCTTAAAAGCGTTCACGAGAGGCACGAAGTTTGAAAGTGACGATGAAATCAAAAGTCCTGTGAGCGATTGGTTAAGACATCAAAGTTTTTTTTTACGCTGAGGGAATACAGAGGCTTGTGAACAGATGGGGAAAGTGTGGGACACTGCTGGGAGACTACGTTGAAAAGTTAAAAAAAATAAGCTTCTATCAGTATTAGAAGTCCTTATACCGAAAAATACACTTTATTTATTGAATGACCCTCGTATGTTCATTTAAGTACGTTGACTCGAATCGTAAATGTTAAACAAAAGAATTTATATCATAATATAATTTTGATGACATTTATAAAAGTTATTTTTTCATTATTGAATTTACCTTTTAAAACGTCATTGAACAGCTGGATGAGGTCAAGATCAATCACCTCCTTCCCCATAAAATTCAATTATCTACAAAAAAACAAAAAAAAACAGTTTAATATTTTTACAGTCAGTCAGTTAAGTACCATACGTGATACATGCTTTGGGCGATCATGTCTCAAAAGAGACACGAGTGACTGGGCAGAACATTATCCCGCAGTAGGTTGCCGTTGCTTTCTGCGGTAGACTGGTTGCCAGTCAAAGCTACAGAACCCAATCTGTCCTGTTATTTGACCCATAAGCTGAAGGAGAAGAGATAGATTATATTACATTTATATTAAGGATAATTAGTGGGGTATGAGTTTATTACTTCATAACGATAGAAGACAGATCCCCCACTTTAGGCCTTGTAGAAGTTTTAATTACGTTTCCAACTAATATATTCAGTCAGTTAAGTGCCATACGTAATACACGCTTTGGATTATCATGTCTCGAAAGAGACATGACTGAATAGGTAGAAGATTATCCCGCAGTAGGTTGCCGTTGCTTTCTGTGGTAGGCTGGTTGCCAGTCAAGGCTACAGAACCCAATCTGTCCTGTTATTTGACCCATAACCTGAAGGAGAAGAGATAGATTATATTACATTATTATATTAAGTATAATTAACACCCCGATTTCTCGTTCTGAGCGAATATCCACTGCGCCACAACGTACATTCTATTTTTAAAGTACTTTTTTTTTTTAAATTACTGTAAAAAATTAAACTGGTTAATTTAATTTTACATTTTTGACAACAATGCGAGTAAAATTGAACATACATTTCTTTAATACCCGTAAATAACTTTTTTTTTTAAATCTTCAAAACATTTCGATATATTTTTGATGAAGAATCTCATAAGTAAAATATTGAATTAAATTTATATTTAATTATTTTTCAAATGGGCATATTTCTGTAGAGTAAAATGGGAAAAGCATGGTCATCAGCAAAAAGGGCAGCCCCAAAAGCCAAATACAGGTCGGGGATACTAGAATCAAGCAGGTACAAAAATCTAAATACCTGGGAAGTATTCTAACAGAAGACGGAAAATGCGGCACAGAGATCCGAAGGCGAATTGGCATGGCGAAGGAAGCATTCCAGAAGTTGAGTAAAGTATTAAGAAACAGGACAATTTCGCTAGAAACAAAGAAGAGAGTACTGATTCTTCAATATGGCAGCGAATGTTGGACAATATCATCAAAGATGAAGGAAAAACTTGAAACAACTGAAATGTGGTCCTGCAGAAGGATCCTGCGGATATCATGGATTGAGCATGTGTGCAATGAGGAGGTATTGGAAAGGATGGAAACGAAAAGGAAATTGATAGTGAGCAACAGGAAGAGACAGCTGAAGTTCCTGGGACATGTAATGAGGAAGGAAGGCTTGGAGAAGCTGATACTATCAGGCCAGATAGAGGGGAAAAGAGACAGGGAAAAGCAACGGATAACATATTTGAAGGACTTAATCAGGTGGATGACGGAACGAGGGTTGCATGATGCAACAGGAGAAGGCGTGCTCAGAGCCACCAGTGATAGGGAAACGTGGAAAGCTATGATCGCCTACGTCCTGAAGAGACAGGGCACATAGAAGAAGAAGAAGATTGATGTTATAGAATTTGAATCCTATAATCTTCAAGTGCTATAAACTAAATGCAAATTATTCATTAAAAAATTAATTTTATAATCAAAATATTCGTTCATATGAAGAATAAGAGCATCAAGAAAAAATGTCAATAACTTTTAGTGACATAAAAATCATCTTAAGTGAATTTCACTTTTATTTTTAATAATCGCGAAAAGTAAGAAAGGAGAAGACGAAAATTGACAAGAAAATAATGTCGCCTCTTTTATATTTTTGTGATTTCAAAGGAAACCAGAAAAATATAAAAGAGGCGACAATATAAGAATTATAAGACAATAAGAATAGCTATAAAATGATAAATTTATTACTGAATTTAATTGTTGACATGAACTTTATGTGATAAATTCTTTAACAAAAGTTTTCTTCTTCTATGTGCCCTGTCCCTTCAGGACGTAGGCGATCATGGCTTTCTACGTTTCCCTATCCATGGTGGCTCTGAGTACGCCTTTTCCTGTTACAACATGCAGCCATCGTTACATCATCCACCTGATTAGGTCCTTCAAATATGTTATCTATTGCTTTCTCCTATCTCTTTTTCCCTCTATCTGGCCAGTTAGTATCAGGTTCTCCAAGCCCTCCTTCCTCATTGCGTATCCCAGGAACTTTAGCTGTCTCTTCCTGATGCTCAGTATTAATTTCCTATTTGTTTCCATCATTTCCATGACCTCATTTTTCATTAATTGTTTAGTGAAAAACATTGCACCTTTAATTTCTACTCTTTATTCACGAAGGACAGAAAAATTCAACATACATACCTGTGATGTTCAAGAAAAGCACAGAATATTCATAGCAAGTTAATTTTATACTTAATATGGTCATAGCTGAAGAAAAAAAGAGAAAAATATTAAATTTAAAATAACTTCATGTGATAAGATTCTAAATAAACGCATGAACTTCGCACCGAAAAAGTTTGTTTCAAGATAAAACATGCAAAGTTCAAATAAAATGAATAAACATTATATTTACTTCAATATCTTAAATAATAAACTTAAGTTAATTCAAAAGTAAAGCGTAAAAATTAAAAATTAATTTCTTAATCCCATTCCAGCAACGAACTTTAATTGTTCGCCCCCGCCCCCCAGTCGCTCACTGGCCTAAACATAAATTAAAGGTCACCTTGACAGCAGACCAATCATTTCTAACTGGATTCTCAGAAGTAGGCGGTGGGGTTCATTGACTCTCAAAAGCCATTTTTCTTATTTTATGAATGATAATAATGGGTGTTCACTTACGCACAAATACCCTTGGGAAAGGTATTAATCCGTCTCTTCCCTCCAGTTATGGGTTAAATAATAGGACAGATTGGGTTCTATAGCCTTGGTCGGCAACCAGTCTACCGCAGAAAGCAATGGCAACCTACTGCGGGATAATTTTCTACCCAGTCAGTCATGTTTCTTTCGAGACATGATCGCCCAAAGCGTGTTTCACGTATGTCCTTTAACTGACTGAATAAATAGAAACATGTGTGTTATTTTATTAACAAAATTACGTATGAATTTTGGTCACTTAAAAACTCACCAACATGCAAAGGGAGCATTCATCATTACTGAAAAGGCTTCCTCACACAAGTATATTATGGCAAATGCTAAAAGTGGATAATCTATTTTAAAACAATACGTCGTTTATCAGGGTTATTACGCTCTTACACCTGATTGAGCACTCTGGAAGAATGGCAGACTTTGAAAAACAGTAACTACTCTGGCATGTACGCATCGCTCATTCAGTAAATGAATTAGAGCACTCTGGCTATTGAGCGCGTATAATCATAATATACACGATAAAAAGTCTGCCGTCTTCTACCGAGTGCCCATAGCCCAGAGGTAGAATCGCCGACTGACGCAAAATTCAGTCGGGTTTCAATCCTGGGTTAAAAGCAATCGGAGTCTAACCGTACTGATGAGCTGTGATTCAGCGAAACAGATCTGTCTGCGGATGACTATATATATATATATATATATAAAGTCACTTCCCCACCTTCCTGTGTATTTGTTTTCAAACCTGTCGTTTTACTGCAAGTCGATTATTTTTAATTGAATTTTACATAGTGGAGGGATCTTCATTGGATGCTGAACAATTAGCTTCATTTTTCTTCACGCGTTGTAATAAAGGAACACTTTTATGCCTTTTATTTTCGATGTCAAGTGTAAATATCCATCATTTTATAGGCTGATTTAGCTTGCATGATCTTTGAAAATATTTCTTCACACAAATCTACGAGGGTAAATCAAAAACTATCACAATATTCGCCATAATATATCTTTAGGCTTGTCACAATGCCTTCTCCTCGTGCGTGCTTATCATCGGCACTATTTCGGTCACGTGATCGAAGTTTGGGCTTGTTTGCGCCAGTTTTCCTGCTGCTGTTGCAGTACAAGCATAGTCGTTTTGTTAGCAGTGTGCACCAATGCGGAACACAGAGCAGTGATCCGATTTTGTCTGGTCATATGGTGTGTCAGGGGCTGAAATTCATCGGAAGCTTTCCATGCAGAACGGTGACAGTGCACTACCGCGCAGAAATATGTATGAGAAGATTGTAAATTTTAAAATTGGCCGAACAAATGTGTGGCACGAAGAACAGGTTTGCTTTGTTTTTTTTTCTTTTTTTAGTTTTATGGCATATCAACCACTATTGGTTATTTAATGCCAAATCCAGTTTATATTAAATATATATATATATTTTTAAACATAATTTAAGGATAACGTCCTTAAACCACAGCTCGTTTATTTTTACTCGAATAAATGGTTTCAAATGTTTCTATCTGACATGAGTTAGTTTATTTAATATAAATAATTAATTCATTTGCATAGCCAATTGATGCAATTTTTTCTCACTACCAAATTTACTTGCAGTGATTAAAGACCCAACGTAGTACTATTCAACAGTAGGTTGATTGTTTGGATTTTTATGGCATATCAACCATGATCGGTTGAGTTTGAGTTTGAGTTTTGTTTAATGGCATATCAACACCTCTGTGGGTTATTTAATGCCAAAAATGTAGGATTTTAAGATATTTTTTTAATGTTCAGAAGGTTGATTTTGTCAGATTTTGTTGAAAAATATTTTGATTATTATTTGTCTTCCTTCAAAAATGTATTGTTGATATTTTCAATTCAAAAACATATATTTTTCTATGAAAGTATAGACTTTCATAGAGTTTTAACGTTAGTTTGAAGGTCAAACTATTTTCCCATAGCTGGGACTCTAACAGGTGCTACCACCCCGGTCAAGGTGGACCTGGGAACAACAGCAATTAAGAAGTGATTCCATGCTCCTCACAACCTCCCAATCAGAGGCCTTGCTGCTGGATGCAGTTTATTGTCATACCCAGGACCCGAAGAAGGAACAAGAGGCTCCACTACTGACGAGGAAATTCATCACGCTCCAGAGATGGCAATGGCGAACCAGTGAGTTACCATCAATGGGGTAGCATGTTCTACAGTGTCGAACCACCGCTCTTTGTTCCATCTCGGTGCACACTGCTAACGGAGAGACCAATGTTGCAGCAAAAAAAAAAAAAAAAAAAAAAAACTAGCCGGATCAAGCTCAGATTTCGATCACATTATCACAGTCATACCAACTATAAGCACGCATAAGCAGAAGGTAGTGTGACAAAGTTAAAGTTACGTCATGGTGAAAGTGTAAGTGTTGTGGATTTTGAGTGAGGAACCGCACAAAATAATGAACAACAAAACAAAGATTGAGATAGAAAAATAGGTTATATAGAATGTAAGGATACAAACTGGAACGTAGTTTATTAATCCAGGAATACAATTAGTAGGGAATATATATATACAAGTCTTTGAAGTGAAGCCGTGCTGGAATTAATATATACGTGTAATATTATTCTGGTGAGTGGAACTCAGAGCTACTGTGACGCGGTATTCTCTGTGTAACTTTGGTATCTTTCGGTAACTAACGGATCAGTCCCGGTACACTCCGATAACTGAGGTATCTCGCAATGGCAGTAGTATATGTATACACACGTCGAGTCCATTATCATAGAAAAGGGGGAGGTCCTACAACAGTAATTTATTTTATTTATTTTCAGATAATGGTTAAAGTAAACGAATTTAAAACACTGCATTTTTATCTGGGTGGCATTTGTAAAATTATTTAAATTTATTTTTGATAATATGGTTCATTCCGTACAAGGCCACTCAAGATAGAGGGTTATCTTAAGGGGTGGCTTATATGGATAGGAGGGAAATATAACGGTTGACTCTAGACATGAACAGTTCATCATTGTTGTGACCAGGGAAACATCCTATTCGAAATTTGTTCCAAAGAGCCGTGGTTCGCGGGAAAACCTCTCGCCGATGGAAAAAAACAGGTAGTGTGTGAGATGTTCTAGTAGTATGGCGTGTCCTAGCCGTGAAGATCATATCTTGTGGAACCAGGGGATGCAGTTCGTCCGACCACTTTCTATGGTAGTAGCAACTGAGTAGTGAGAGACTCACCACATCCTGCTGTGACAGAGAGGTTAGAGGGTGAAAAATAATTCCTCTCCGGCAAGGGATCGCAGATGTTTTTAAACTATCAAGAACGTGAGGTCTGAGGAGCTCATGCCCAGATATGGCAATACTACACCACTTTTGGCCTGATATAACTCTTATGAAAACAGACGATATAAGAAAGACGTAAGTGCTTGCTTGAGCGGCTCTCTGTACCCTATAATTTTGCCTGTATCTTTAGCGATGGATTGTATATACCAGGGGTCGGCAACGTTTTGGAGAGTGAGGACCAAACAGCTATGGCTCCAGTCTCATGGAGAAGAACCATGTTATTAAATATGTGAATAAATTTTCTATGTGTTTGAAGAAAGCAAGTATTCAGTAGGATTTGGGGACCCTGCCCTTAAAAACAAATCCCAATGAATCTTGATCCTCGAAAAAGAAAAATGTATTCCTAGACACAAAGCTTATATAAAAAACAACAATAAATTGTTAAAAGAGAAAGGTATTACCAGCAATAAATAATGTTTAGTTGGCAATAAATGACCTGCCGAGGTTGATTTGCCATAAAAACAAAACAACCAACCAAACATAAATACGTCAGATAGATTAGGTTGACTTCAATGTCCACTGAGTATCAAATTCTCCAAGCTTTCTTTCCGCATTGTTCTAAGTTTAAGTGTTTTCTTTTTTTTTTTTTCCAACCTTTCTTAAATTTTCTGCTACTCACACTATCGGCCATAATTATTAGGCAGCCCAAGTTTTAAAAAAATAATATATTTCAGTCTATTTTTAGCATTAATGCCAAGTGGATAATTCTAAATAAAAACAGAATGGTACTTTTGTTAATAGTTCACAATAACATGTGCATCAGATGAACTGTTCTTCTGTTCAGTTTTAATATTAGTAATGATTATATAACAACGAAAGCTCTCCAAGTAATTCCGTATCTAAAGAGCTTGTGTAGTAAACCTTTGCGCCACATATTGTCGAAGATCTTTGATAGATCTTATACGAGGGACATTCAATAAATAAAGCGAATTTTTTGGTGTAACGACTTCTAATACAGATACAAGGTTATTTTTTTCCTTTACTTCTTTTTCAAAGGGATTGAAATTTTTTGGCAGATTGAAAAAAAAAAAACTTTAAGAGTTTTGGAGATTAACAAAGATCGCCGTCCAAGAAGCATGCTCCAGGAATGAACAGAGATCAGTTATCAAGTTTTTGGTTGCTGAAGGGTGCAAACCAGTTGAAATTCATAGGAGAATGTCAACTGTGTATGGTGCCACATGTTTCAGCAAAAAAAAAAAAAAGTCTACAATGTCTATCTATCTATCTCGGACTTTTCTTATCAATCTATCTTTTTTTTTTATAATTGTATTGCCCCAAGCAAGGCATTTAACTGCCATTGTTGTGCAGGGTTACATAAGAGGAATGTTATGCGAAAGAGTGACCGGTTACAGGGGGTGTCAGGAAGAGGGTATTAGAAGGATGAGAATGCTGATGAAAGTGGGGTGGACGGAGAAATGAGCATGAGATAGGAGATGACTATTAACTTTACATTTAAATTCTTAGAGATCTTAGCTGTCGGAAAAGTAAGCAAATGAAAAGGAATTCGACAGGCGGGATGTGCGAGAAAAGAAGCTGATGGAGTAGAATTTACGTTTACATTTTATTGGTTTCACACTAAAAGGGTGGGACCTAGTTGCTAATCTTGTGGCTCGAGTAAATTCATATAAGGAGCACAAGTGAGCTAAGTTCATCGGAGCAGAAGCCGTGATAGTATTTGTAGAAGAGACACGGGGAAGCCACATTGCGCCGGTGAGAAAGTTACTGTATCCGAGCTGCCAAGTCGGGATCGATGACATTACAGATTCTCCATTAGATTTTGTCAAAGACATCTAGGTGGATAGCAGGATTTTGTTTCTTTTCAGCCTTGGTCTGGACAGCTTGATCCTAGCTGCACTTTGTATTTCCTATAAGTCTCTAAAGTTGATTGCAGGCGGTTCTGTGAAAAGTAAGGAACGGTCTACACTGTTTCTTGCGATCGATTTTGAATTAATGGTTTCGCTGTGATATGGTTGCAGCGCATCCAACTGTGAACCAGAGCTGACAGTTTAGCTTTTGCAAAACTTTTGTCGAGTATGAAACACTCTATTCCAGAAAGCATATATTCAGAGACTAAAATAGCATGTTTGAAGAGGTCTGAGAGAGGAGCATCCGTCATATTGGACTAAAAACCGTTCCAGTTTAGATTTTCATCTTGGCTGACCGCCTGCAGTATCTCTTTCACCGGTGTGACGTGGCTTCCCTGTGCCTCTTCTATAAATACTATCATGGCTTCTGCTCTGACGAACTTAAATCACTGGTGCCCCCTAGATGTGAATTTGCACGTGATACTAGATTGGCAACTAGGTCCCACCCTTTTACAGTGAAACCGATGAAATATAACCGCAATTTCTACTCCAACAGCTTCTTTCCTCGCACTTCCCGCCTGTGGAATTCCCTACTGCATGCTTGCTTCCCTGCCGGCTACAAACTCCAGGGGTTTAAATGTAAGGTCAATAGACGCCTCCTAACACACTAACTCACACCCACTCTCTCCAACTCTCTCCCTATGTACATCCTAAGTCGTCTATCACCCTCCTTCTGACATTTCCTATACCCAATCCCTCTATGTAAGCCCCTGCGCTATAGTGGCAGTGAAATGCCTTGCTTGGGGTGACACGATTAAAAAAAAAAAAGAAAAAAAAAAAGAAAAATCGTTATATGCAACAGTAAATCAGAGTATAACTTTTGGTTTGGTGTTAATCTGGGCACGTATTACGGAATGATTAAACGTGCCAACGGTGTGTGTGTGTGTGTGTGTGTGTGTGTGTGTGTGTGTGTGTGTGTGTGTGTGTGTGTGTGTGTATTGGAGGTAAAACTGTTGCAGTGCATTTGTCAGAGCAGGATGTTAGAAAACGGTCGAGGAGCTTCGCAAACTGTTTCATCGGATCCGGGACTAGTGTGGGCTGTTCAATGATCTGGGTCAATTCATAAGCTAAGTAGCCTCTGCATTTTCTGTCTTTCTCATTGGTTTTGCTAGGGGTGGACTTATCACTCTTTGAGGTGAACACTAACATCACTACACATGTGATAATTGGCCGAGGGAATTTCAGTGAGGATATTGTTAATCCTCTGATATATGATCGAATATTACTTACCCTTCATCCTGAGGACGATACAGATCAAAGACGAATGTGATACTAGGGATAAGAGCCACGTGGAAACACATATATGGGTGATTAGGGTTCTCGCTTTTTGTATTCCGGTCGCAGGGAAACCCGTCCTCGATGTAAGCTCCGAGCCCTTGAACGTTGCGATTTAGTTGGTTATATTTTGTTATAATGGGTGAGTAGACCAAGGGTATGAACTCTTACAATGAGATTGAGGTATTGATGCCCGTTTCAGACAGGAATAAGGAGTCAGGTGTAGACTGAAGAAGATGAAGTTCCACTTCTAGAAAGTTAAAGTATAGACCCATTACAGAGGTGTAGGAAATGGTATAGCTAGGGTCTATTTTGTATTTTTCATTGAAAATGCCAACGACATGCAAGACGATAATTCTAAACTGGATTATGTAAAATGGTGGATCTTCAATCAAAATATACAGTTTTTAATTTATATATAATAGTAAAGGTAAATACTGTAATTTCATGAATACGACATATTTCATATAGTCTGTTGGCTCAATGAAATGTCAAATTAGTTTACAAATTTTTTCTTTCCGTTTCATTTTCTTAATTTATATTGGAATTATACTCTTTTATTATCTGGGATAATTAAAAACTTGTACCTTATTTGCATTCACTTACGCTCAAATATCTTTGGGAAACCAGCTCTTCCCTCCAGCTATGGGTTAAATATCAGGACAGATTCGGTTCTGTAACCTTGGTTGGCAACCAGTCTACCGCAGAAAGTAATGGCAACCTACTGCAAGAAAATCTTCTGGCCAGTCAGTTATGTCTCTTTCGCCGAAGTGTGTGTCACGTAAGGCACTTAACTGACTGAACAAGGAAAGAGGGATTGGCAGACCGAATACTCACAGCACGGACAGAGGGAAAGTGAGACAGGGAAAATCAGCGCGAGGCCTCTTGATGGATGGCGGAGTGGAGTTTGGGAGGGATATTAAGAAAAATATAATAGAAATATTAAGAATGAAAAGGGATATGTGCAAGTGGAAATTTACTATTGCCTACGTCCTGAAAGAACATGGCACAGAAAGAAGAAGAGGTCGTAATTCCTGTAAAGGGTATGTATATATATATATATATATATATATATATATATATATATATATATCCGAGTGAGTACAGAACGCAGAAAGAATTTTTTTTCACCGTCGCCCGGTTCACACTCCACCCACGTCTATTGAACAGGTGAAGAGGCTCATCCCTTGTTTCC